>JAPMOR010065824.1:25807-62940 GCA_026543865.1 Argiope aurantia
TACATAAATTTCCTTTTATTATTAAATTGATATGAGTACTGTTTGTGGTCATGTAATTTAAGTGTATATTTCAACATCGCACTTAGACCAGATGAATTACTTTTTTTATTAGTTCATCATTATCATCAAGCAAATTTTATTATACATTCCATACATAGATTTACTTTTATTATCAAATTGATTGAATGCGGTTTTTGGTCATGTGATGTAGGTTATATTGCAGAGCTACACTTTGATCAGATGAGTTACTTTTTTTATTAGTTCATAATTATCATCAAGCAATTTTTAGTATAAGCATTATCATACCGGGCAGGGGTTTTTTTAATGTTACGCATAAAAATCCAAGAAACAAAGATTTTCTATAAATTCTTTGTGTTCTTGCTGTATTAATTGAATGCCTTTGTTGAACTCATTTCTTCTTCGTGAGACGATCAAATATTTAAAATTATCAAAATCTTTGAGGGAAAAATGACTCGTTCTCTTATTTCCCGGCTATAGTTATTTGAAACAAAGGGTTCTATTGCGAAGCGCTCGCGCAATTATCTGGCAAGTATCACCCCTTGAAACAGTAGACTTTAATTGAATCCCATTATAGCCCCGGATCGTTACTATTCTAAACATCATTTCATAGTCATAATAGTGGACAAAATTGTTGGTCCTAATGGGAATTGTCTTAATGGAATAACCGTTACCTATCAGGCAATCGGCTGTGTGTTCAGTGGATTCGCCTGCGAATTCAAGACATTAAAATTCTGGAATCGGCGGTCATTTTCAAGTGATTAATATTTGAATTTAATCGTTTGAGATTGAGATGTAATTTTTAATTACTATTTTGTAAATATATCTCCTTTCAAATCATGATGTCCATTTGAAATTTCTGATGATTTCCTTTTAATCTGAACTATTCATTTACCTAACACAATAAAGTGGACTTTTTAGATTATTTTTATTTAAATAATTGACGCTTTTTTTAAAATGTTTACTAAAACAAAACAAAAAATTAATTTCAAATAAACACATATGTAAAGCTTTGAGCTTTGCTCTCGGAGAGATAATTCGATACATAATTATTCACCTACTACAAAGATTTGTCCATTGCTCAGAAAAATAAATATATATAATTGTTTTAAATTGAATTTTCCCGTTTAATCAATTTACATCTTCTGACTACTCTGCAGGAATTCTTAACAATTAAAATGAAATAAATAAATAAAACGTCATTAAAGTTATTACATATGCTCTATTCATTGCTTACATGAATCTTTCTAATGAAGATCAGTCCTATGACGTCACAGCATTATTAAAAACGTAAATGTGCTTTTCATCTTTCTTCCAAATTTTGCGATATCGTAACTTTATTTATTTTTTTTTTTTTCCTTTCTTCTTGTAAAATGCACCGATATTAAACAGAATCCTTTTTCTTTAGCTTTCACCAATGGTACAAAAATCACGCTATTAAATATTTGATAAAACAATAAAAAAGGTTTGAATTTCAGGCCAACAATATAATCAATTTTTAAAACTTAGTCAACAATTTTTTTTAACTTGTCATATTTTGGAAAAATGTATACGACTATTAAATTGGTATCATTAAAAAGAGAGTTTTTAAAATTTTGACACTGTAAAATTTATTTTTATGCAATTATATTTCCGGAAGATATCGCGGAAAATCAGCAAAAATTAGCTTAATTTTTAATTTATTAAAATTTCCAAAAAAAAATCGCTTTGAAGTGCACATATCCACCCTCCAAGTTTTATATATACCATATTTGGCAGCTATTGATCAAACATTCTGGCATTAGAGTGCTAACACACACAGCCTAATTTATCTTTATTATTAGATTAAACATTATTGAAATCGTTCTTATTTTCTTTTATAATACGCTCTATCCCATTGAAAATTATAACAATTTTGCTTTTATAGTTTCCTTGTTGACTCAGTACCATGAGTATAGGCTTCAAGTCTTCCATTGAAGGCACTGCTATTTGTTCGTATACTAAACACTCAGTATATTAAACACTTCTTCAAGATGGATAATCGGAATCGGAAGGTTTCAGTTCCGAAATCCGATTCCATCGAAGAATCGTCGTATAAGAAGTATAGTGTATGTTAAATCCGTCGGGGCCAAACGTCCTCTCGCTGGTGTGGTGCGGAATTTGGAGAGGAAGTGCCAGCTCAGGTGTCATCCTCGTCATCTGACCACGATTCAAAATTACGAAATTCGTCCCAAATTCGAAATCCGTCCAAATTAGTCCTAATGTTGCTTTAAAACGGGATTTTAATATAACTAATATGAACTTAAAATGGACAAGATGAATGACTAGCACAGATATTTAAATTTTATTTTTATGCACTAAGACGCATTTAAATATCAATTTTGGATGTTTTCTATTTGAAATGGTGGAGAAATTAGATTAACCTATTTTAAATTCTACTCTTGAATGGAAATCTTAATTCATGCCACACCATTGGGACTCTTAAATGGAAAGAGTACTTAATTCATGCCACACCATTGATCTCTTTCCACATTGATAACCCTCTTAATATCACAACGCAATTGAAAGATTAGCTGGCAAAATTCAAGTGCGAGGAAAATTAAATTAGAAAATATGTTTGGTGTGGTCTCAAGGACATTCATAGATTCATTGGAATGAAAAGGCGGACGTACTTAAAAAAATTTCACGGAATCACTCCCATTGCTGGATTGGATTGCTCCAGAAGATTTAATTTCTCATTATCAGGAAACCTCACTATAAAAAGCGAATTACATTTGCCAAAATACAAATATCAAGAATCTGTTGGTGTTGTTCCCACCATGTTTCCCCTTAATCCATTTCTCAAAAATAGAAGAGAAGATATCATCACTGCACGTCTTTTAATCCGGATGATTATAACTCCAGTTCTGTTGAATAGATTTGGTCTCCGCAATTATCTTCACTGTCAAGTTTGAAATCTTGAAAACAACATCGAACATATCATCTTGATTGTTCCCAAATATGCAACTCATTGATCAAATCTTTTTGCAGAATTTAATACTGATCTTCATACTTGTTCTTCATTCAAAACATTTATTCGACAAGCTGCTTCTAATAAGCAGTATCTTCGGATCCTTCTCCTATCTCTGAAGCTTTTTTAACCTCTATTGAAGAAACTCTTTTGGCATTAGGAGATAACGCCTTTTTTTTTTTTTTTTGTCAAAAAATCAAATTTTTATTTCATTTCAATCAATCAATCACAGCATAAACATCACTCGAAATGTGAAATATTCACAATTTACCTTGATCTTTGATTCTAACCTTCTATTCAGATAATTTTCTTCATAAGAATTTTTGTTGAATTAATAACAAAAAATAAATGCAACTACAAATAATAATACAAAAAATAAGAATTTTTGTTGAATTAAAAGCGCGAAATTTCACCCGCCCCACCAATAAACACGGCTCTGTTGCCGAGTGGTAACTTGCAAGGAAGCATTCACACCTAGCGTTTCAATAACAGCCCAGAATACCCACATTTAAAGCCATAAACCTGCCTGTCTTTCCCCACAATAAGTATTTAACTGTGTATCGAGTGCATTATCGGCTATAAGACTTTCACTGCCTCCCTTTCATCAGCCATATGTCCCGTGTCAAATGCACCGAATCGGGGAAAACCGCGAGGGCTTAGAAGTATCTTTTCAGAATGATCCCAAGATTAAATCTGCGGGTGGTGACTCGGGGGTCGAGGGATCAGAGTTACTGAAGAAAGGAGGGACACGTGCCAGAGGAGGCCACTAGGTCGTAGGTCAGTTCCAGCTGCCCTCATTGTTGCCCCTTGCCACTAATCGGGGCTTAAACGAAACCGATGCTTATGCGTCTTGCTTGCTGTTGAGATGAAAGGCAGATGCCTGGACTCAAAAGCGCAATCTGGCTACTGAAGAAAGCCGTTAGGAGAAAATATCTGATGCAAAAATTTGTTGCACAAAAATAATGGACTCTTCTTTATATTTCTGTGTCTTGAAGAAGAGGACAAAATAAATGAATATAAAGTAGGTTTTTATTAGTCTAATACGTTAGTTTATTGAATTACATATGAAATAATGATGCTAAAAAAGTAAATAGTCATTAAGAGAAAATTACATTCCCAGAGAAAATATTTTGTCAATAAACTTATAGTAGCAATTGCACTATTTTTAAAAATAAATCACCTTTCTTTATCATCTGTTAACTGCGATAGTCATTTTTTGAATATTCGTATACTCCTCAGTCCGGTACCTTAAACTATTTTATAAAAATACAGCATCAGAATAATTTTTTTTTATTCTGCATCTCAACATAATACCTCGATGTCACACTGATTTTTTTTAACCTTAATAAGTTTTATATCACTAATAAGAATTTACAATTATTGTTGCAACAATATGAAATTAGTTTAATTTCAATGTAAGATAAATTTCTAAAGTCCCAGTTTAATATATATTTTAGAAAAGACTTCGAATTATAATTATATAACGATTATAGTGTAGTTGTATTCCAATACTTAATCGAAGCAATATTTTGAGGCAGATCACTTAATATTGAACGCTGGTTATATGAAAGGGTTGCCACCTTCTTCAAATTTCCGTACCATACCAACGGGAGGACATCTGTAGCGATGAACTTAATCTGCATTCTCCTTATTACAGACAAGTTTGTTAAAGAAGCGTATATTTCGTAATATATTTTAAATCTGAAATGAAACTATTGGCATTCTTTAATGATAACGAACATGATATTTTTAATAACAAAAAATTTCGAATTGCATTAAGAACTTTCCAGACTGATATTTGCGATTAGGTTTTTTAAACCATTGATGTGCGTATTTGTCATAGTATTTTTATTATCTTAATAACCGCTGCAGTTTGCTACAGCATGAGGATTCGGGTCTGGTCGAGTGACAGTATACATCTGATATGGATCAGCACATAAATGGTATAGCGACTACTAATGTAGCTGAGCCTGTTCTTATTGCATGATTCCCTGTTTTACTTCGCCTTTGTAGTTGGAGGTTTTTTTATAGTTATTGCCAGTACCAATTTGAATTCGGGATACAATGGAATTTAATTAGATCAGATTCCTCTTGTGCTACGAACTATGCACGACTTTTCTGTCTATGTTGATAATTATTGTATTTTGTGACTCATTAAGAATTGATGTGACTGTTCCTAGATTTATTGTAGAGTGTACGTAATTGGATGGAAAATTATTCAACATGACTGTGAAAGAAATATGTAATTCATCATTACCTAGGTAAGTGCTCTATATTTTAACTTGAATCTAAATATGTTTATGATTTAACACGTCATTTCATATTTGGTTGACAGTAAAAGATTTCATTCAGTGTATAATTTGATGCGAGCAGAACAACCTTGTGCTTAGTTTATATCTCCTTATTTTATATGTTGTTCTCTGTGTGAATCGCCTGTGATTCATAGCTACCTAATTAAATACTCTCTTCTCCATTACAACTAAGAGAGTAAAGAAGTAAGAGAGTAAGAAGTTTTCATTCAGTGTATAATCTGATGCGAGCAGAATAACCCTGTGCTTAGTTTATATCTCCTTATTTTATTCTGTTGTTCACTGTGTGAATCGCCTGTGATTCATAGCTACCTCATTAAATATTCTCTTCTCCATTACAACTAAGAGAGTAAAGAAGTAAGCACCATAAGGATTTTCTTAACCCTTTCGCTAACGAATAAATTTCCAACTCATGCATCGAATTGTAGAACTTTGAGTACTTAAATCAGTTACTAAAGTCAAAGTTATGGTTTATTTAAAAGACAAACATCATTTGAGAGGAAGTAAATATATTACTGAGTGTCATTACGTCTATACTGATTTAAACAAATGCCTCAAATAGAATGATAGCTAATTGAAAAGTTAAAGAAATTCGTAAATTAATGAGCTAAGAGGAATATAGATGCCAATTTCAAAAGATATTAAAACCTATTTTACGTCATGTATGTTATAATTATTTAATTGCATTTATTATTCACAAAGCGAGGGTCACATAGCACTTGCTCTAAATAAAATCTGAGATACCCCATCCCCGAGTCACCCCTGATTCCAAGTACAATTTTATAGGATTACCATCACATATAGCTCAATTGCAAGAAAAATAAATTTTATCTTCATTTCAGATTAATAATAACTTGAGAGAACTTTATGTTGTAAATTTTAATTTTTAAAAAAACTATTGAAGTCAATTATTTTCTTATTAGACGATTCTGGTAAATTCTGATTTATTAACTGTTTTTATTATTATTATCATTGTTATTATCTAATAAGATGACACTACCCATTTCCGAAATTTACTTTGTTATTGATTTGATTAATAACTTATTCAGTACTTAGAATATTTGTGAATTATATGTGATTTTTGTACCATACTGGACCGCAGCTTTGAATGATTCAGCTTCGGTTAGTAAGCTTGAGGAGCGACAATTCGATGCTCGTATGAAGCGCTTTCACAACGATTGTCCCTTTCCAATCGAATGTCTTCTCTCGGCCACCATTCAAGACGGTGCATCATTTTGACATTTTATTTATTTATTTAATTTTAATTGTTAAAAATACTTACAATATATTAAAATGATGTAGATTCATTTGGAGCAGCTCCCGTATACGGCCTAGTGGCGCCATTTTTTTCGCCAAGAAGTCGCCAATAATGCGTGTTTAGGATGTTGTGATTCTTAACCGGAAGTTTTGAAGCCACATTAGGCTTATTTCTAAGACTGACAAAATGCACTAGACTATAATTCAGGGGGTGGCGCTGCCCCCTTTTTTATTTTAAATAATTCAGATAAATATTGTGATTATTGACTGATTTTTGAAGCCATGTTAGACTTAATCCTAGCACTGACAAAAACGCGAGCGTAAGTCAGTGGGGGTTATTGAAATATTTATGATAAAGATCCAAATGAAATGATTTGTTTAATTATAAGTATAATGAAGCATGATGAAATGCTCACTTGCTTGTAAGTATAATGAAATGCTCAAAATTAATATTAAATGATGATGACGAAATTATTTTTTGCTCCGATTTTTAAAAATGATTTCTTAATTTTATGCTGAATATGTTCTCATGAAAACATTGATATTTTTTTCAGTTTAAAAGCATAGTTTATAAAAGTTAATAGCTGTATATGTGAGCTGTTCCTTATAAAAACACATAAAAATACTGAATATGTTCTAAGGTTTAAGGTTACCATAAAGAATACATATGCCGATGACGGCAACCAGAAATTACCGTTTATCGCCAAATTTCTCGCCAATTTGGCGGAGGCTGTATACGGGAGCTGAGCCATTCATTTTTCAGGGACACTCAACTTAAAACAATTGCATGTATTTATTTTTCGGTGTAATAAACAGGTCCATGAATTAAGTGAATAATTATGTATCGAATTATTTTTCCGACTGCAAAGGGTTAAGGGATTCAAAGAGACATTTTCCGTCCATGGTCCGAAAACCTCATATAACTATTTGGTGTCTTTATTTAAACTTTAAATGTTATTTTCAAATAAATATATTTATTGAGTTTTCAAAATTCGAA
Organism: Argiope aurantia; assembly: GCA_026543865.1. Lineage (NCBI taxonomy): Eukaryota > Metazoa > Arthropoda > Arachnida > Araneae > Araneidae > Argiope > Argiope aurantia. Next base: position 33,378 of record JAPMOR010065824.1, read on the forward strand.
TAAGGGGAAACTGCTATTTAATTTTGTTGTATTATTTTTATGTAAAATCGTTAATTTGTTAAATTTTTAAATCTAAAAATAGTAGGATAATCTTTTAATTTAAAAGTAAGTGAGAAAGATGAAGCGTTTTAAATATTTCATAAATCCTACTTGAAAGAGAATGACACAAATGGTACATTTTAACAGAATGAATCAATTCTAAATAATAGCCTATAGGAATGGGACGTTTAGCACTGTCAAAAAAAATTTTGAATTTTAACCTCATAATGTAAACAAATTAACTAAAAGAGAATATTACTGCAATTAAGAAAGTATATAATATATATTGGTATGAAATACAGAAAGCGTATAAATATATTTTTAAAATTTAATTAACTCTTAAGTATGATAGAAACAGTTTTTTCCCCCTTGAAATCAGGTTTATGTCAAATTTTTAATCGGAATATCATGATATTTCATACAATATATATGAAACTGTACACTTTTAAATCTATTTTTAGTTACTTCTGTACTTCAATATTTTTTAATGCTATTTATAATGGAAAATGCCGTGTATTTTTTTATATTTTCAAGTTACAAGAAATTTAGCATATTTAATTTTCATTTTGAATAGATTAAAAATTCATTTTAATTATAGTCTTATTTATAATTGCTTTTTCTGAAAATAAGGATTTATGGCTATGCAATGCAAATTCAATGCATTTCCGATTTGCCTGGTAAAAACTAAGATGCAACTATTTTTATGCTATTTCAACATGAAAACAATGAATTTTTTTTATATGGACTAAATTTTACATCAGATTATTAATAATTACTCGAAGAAAACCTCTTTAATTACAACTCAGATTCCGACGATTTCTACGTCTAAAACATCCCAACTATCTAATGCAATAAATGAAATAAATTCAAAATAAAGATTATTTAGGGAAGTTTTTTTATTGGTTTCAATTTATTACTGTAAAAAAAGTGGCGCAACAGAAAGAAATATGTCACTGTGTTCATTCTGAATTAACAATGCGTGAGAACTTAATTAAAATTATATTCATTTTGAGAAATTTATTTGAAACCTTCTTTTTGTTAACACAATTCATTCAAGATTTTGATTGTTCACTAATTAGTAAACTTATGATTTCTGTGTAAAGATTTTAACTTTTATATCTAGATATTTAGTACTTTCCCGTTTTCGATGTCCGTAAAAAAAATCACCAAACGGTTAACATTTTTTTTTTAATTTTTTGATTTGGCGAAAATAATTGAACTGTCTCCAACGGCCTTCGGAATATAATGGTGTTTTCCGTTTCCCAGTGTCGTAAAAAAAAATCGCCAAACTGTTATCGTTTTTTTTTTTTTTTTTTTTTTTTTTTTTTTTTTTTTTTTTTTTTTTGCTTTTTTGTTGTTGTTGTTGTTGTTGATTTGGCTAAAGTATTTTAACTGTCGCCAACAGCTCTCGGAAACGGAAAAGTACCCAATATTTATTTTTCCTATTACAATATGCTCAAATTCATCATTAAATAGAAAATACTACATTTGAGATAAATTATACATAGTGGTCGAAGATTATTTATTTATTCATTTTCGTTAAAAATCAGTTGTCTTAGATTTTTATTTATAACAATGCACGAAAAATATAATGGGATGACTGTATTTGTGATCGATGTGTTAAGAGAAATATAGTTAAATATCTATTTGCCAGAAAAACTGTAATGAAATGCTCATCTAGACGGTTTTGTCAGTTATTTTTTCTCCCTAATAATGAATTATTTGATACAAGTTCAAGATTGGTAATTGTTTTTACAATCTACTATTTAAAAAAACCCGGTACCACTTGGGTAGGAAACATTTGAAACATTTTCTCCTAAGAATGGATATTTTTAACAGATGAAATATAGAAAGGGGAAAGATTTTGCAGTCGTCCAAAAATTTGAATCCAAGATTTGAAGATTCGCTATATTTAAAACCGTCTCGAAAACGAGAAAAATCACTTTTAGAATAATGTCCGCCGGTCTGAGAGCATAACTCCAAATTGAATAAATCTGGGCTGATGAAATTTGGTTTGTAATCTCCACGTCAAATAATATATTTCTACAAAACCATGGACTAATTCTATCGACTGGAAGTCTGTCTGATCATCTGTATACGTGTGTGAACATGATAACATAACAAGCAAGATAAATGCAATTTCACATATGATATTAGAATTATGGATTTGTCTTAACTTTTGACCCAAATCTATCGAAAGATTATAATTCCTTCACATGCTCACGCGATAACTTAAGAAAACCCGCGGTACTTTTCCGTTTGCCGGGCGCAAGCGAAAAATCGCCAAATAATATCCAATTCCGCCAAATTTCTTACGCCAAATTCGCGTTCCGTTCACAATCCGTTAGCCGGGCGCAAGCGAAAAATCACCAAATAATGTAGAATTTCGCCAAATTTCTTACGCCAAATTCGCGTTTGGTTCACAATTGGCGACTTTTGCGCCCGGCTAACGGAAAAGTACAGAAAACGCATTAAATGGAATAAGTAAATTTTTATCTGGATAAAGCTGGATGAGTAAACCTAAGCTGATGAGTATATGATCTTTACACTAAAATTGTATATTTACACTGATTTTGGAATAATTCCGTTAAAGGATGGTTTGCTTACTCATTTATCTGTCCAAATACATTTGAATTTTGCAACTCAAATACACGAACAGCAAGAAAAATTATGGGTATTTAGTGTTACCACTTAACCCTCTCGCTACTAATCCATGCCAGTCCGGTCGTGCAAATTCTATACTAATGACAGTTTGGTGCCAGTTTCTTTCTCAGACGAGGAGTTCAAGATGTAAAACGTGGGCATCCAACTTACGTTATATGCTGCATCCCTCGTTTCAACCAGAAACCGACCCCAAACGAGCCCCTTAATATCAAACTTTCACAATCGGTTTGGGCCGGGTTAGTAGTAAAAGGGTAGTATCGATATAGATGAAAAGATGATAATTCTATAAAAATAATATTTTAAACATATAATAGCTCATAAAACATTGATAAGAAGTACATAAATATATGTGAAAAATACATATAGTCATTTCTAGTTGTATATTATTTTTTATTTGTTTCTGTACATAAAATGCGATTCAACATTGAAAAATGAATTCTCACAATTTGTTGAAATCCAAAATTTCTTAAGTAGATCTTATATGTATTCAACTAATATTATTTACTTGTAAACAACAAGTTTCATTAAAAACAGAAAGAAATAAACATAATAAACTAATATTTCAACAAAATAGATAAAAGGAATTAATTTATCACATCTTATAACAAATTTATGAATTATAAAAATTTGGTAATCCATAAACATAAATAAAATCGCTAATTAAATATTTAAAATTTTCGAGTAATTAAAACCATAAGAATATTAAAGCAATGTAAACAAATAAATTTTGATTATGTAATATAAATAAGCATGCATAAACCAAATAAAATAAATTTTTATATCTTATACTATAATGTTAGTTTCTAAGCTAGTCTTATAATGCGTTTTTTTTAATTGACTTGAAACATCAAGAAATTTTTAATATTGAAAATGAAGATTTTTGCAAAGTTCATGTTAAATAAAATAATTTAATCTATAATAATTTAGTCTATAATGAAAATGCTAATATTTTTGCACTAATTTACTTTAGCAAAGAATTTTTTTTCCATTAGGATAAAACCACAGTCAGTAAATAATTTGCACTTGTCAGTTCTTTTTTTACAAAATGAAAAAAAATGAATTCATATAAAAAAAGCGAATGATGTAAAAGTATGCAGTAACCAAGCAGTCATAGTAATTATCCCTTTATAGTCACTTTTTAGTTTATTGAAACATTTTGAAAGAACTTTACAATTGTCTGTGTCATTAATTTTCTAATTAATCAGAGATATCTAATTTATTTTGCAAAATCAAATTATCTTTTTATCACCCAAAAATGAATGCTTTGTAAAATTTGATTAAATTAAAATTTAATAAACGCTGGCTTTATTTTCAATACTATCACATTAATATTTTAAGCATTTCTTTTAAATATTATTTGTTCATCTTACTCTATATTTTTAATTCATAGAAAGTATTTTCTATGTTTTTTTTTCTATTTCGTTCTTTTGAAATCTATGCCAGAAAAGCAAAATTAATACATTACCAGTGAATTAAAGTCACCAACGCAACATTATAGAAAGATAGTACTTAAAAATCGGATTTCTGATACTACTAAAAACAATGACATTTAAAATTAAATTGATAATTTGACACGCCGAAATCCATGTGCATCTTGGGAGATAAAAAGAAAATAGTGTCTCATCGCAACCTGCATTTGGATTACATGCTTAGTTATATTTGCTTTTGATTGCAGACTTATATAAATTGATTCCATCATAGCATCAGTTTATGTTCATTTCAAAAGTGTTATAAAGTTTTTTTTATTTGAAATAAACATTTAGTATTATTTGTAATTCATCATCTTTCTTTATTTTATTACCTTAAATCTTTAATTTTATTTAAAATAACTATTTGAAGCAATTTACTCCAAATATTGACTAGAATCTATAACTACAACAATAATGATTTTCAAAGGTCATTCAAAAATTAAATTATATACTTTATCATATGTATGTGTTATTTGTATATGCGCTATGAATATGCAAAATCGAACTTGTGTACTTTTAATATAATTTAGCATTTTGCGGGTGTTTCTCACAAAGATTTGAAACAACACATTAATGATAAAGATTGAAATAATACACTGAAAATTTATTTGGCTGTTATTTGATTGGCATATGGATAACTTGATGAATAATTAGAATGGAAATATACTCCGTTTTCCGTCTAAACTAAATAAAATTCAATATCTTACAAGGAAACGGTGCATGTCCAACCTTTCAAATTTCACACTCGAAGTTGCAGCCTGTAAACAGTTCCCTTTATTATTATAGGACTGGTTCCATTCAAATAATTGACAAGTTCGCAGTGCTTCGCATTTTTCTAAATCGTCTCCCTCCCCCATCAGTTATGCATAATGAGAGTAATGACTAGGTACAGAACCTGAGTGATGATGAGGTAAAGCATGTGTTGTCGGAATACTTGTATAAATACTGCTATTAGGGCTACTCCAGTAACTTGTGGGAGTGTGGAATAAATTGCTCGGTGGGGCAACAGGACCATGATGAGGGTTGACACCTAAATTCAGTTTGTGACCATGCGTGTAGTTGGGAAACAGTAAGTCAGTTTGGTACTTGTAGGCTGTAGAAGGATCCGATAGAGATGGCTGTGATGTCTGCTGAGTCAGTCCGTGGAAATCGAATTTGTAAGCATACCGCTTTCCGTGGACTTTGGTCATGATGTTCTTGTCGTAGTAATACCTCAGGGCTCGACTTAGTTTGTCGTAATTCATGTTGGGCTTGCTCTTGCGCTGTCCCCACCTTCTGGCGACTTCGTCTGGGTCTGTTAGTTTAAACTCTCCATTGGTGCCTTCCCATGTGATACAGGAGGCGTTACTGCTGTCCGACAGTAGTTCGAGCAGAAATTGCCACAACTGAATTTGTCCGCTTCCTAAAAGGAGATCATATTCTTATGAAATATAATATATAATTAGTCACTTTTGGCGACCAGTTTGTTCACTCAAAATATTAATAATTGATGCATCTAAAAAAACAAGACTTATAAGAATGTGCAGATATTTAATGTGATAAAATAATTCACTTCATGGAAAAGAATACATAGCGTTATTTTAAAATTAAATATATATATATATATATATATATATATATATATATATATATATATATATTTAACTTCTTAAGTATTAAAAATTATTAATGCAAAGCTTATATTGTTCTGAATTATCAAAATTTATTTAGAGAAAAAAATGAAAACTCTATCCATAATAAAAAACAAAAACAAAGAACTAAAATATTTAAGTATTTAAAATATTTTCTGTGCTTTTTTCATGACTTTTATTTTAAAAAATTTCTGCAAATGTTGTAGTATAAAATATTGTGGTTTTTAGTTTGGGAGAGGCTAAATCATTTAATATTGATAGTCAAAATTAAAATCTTTAGGATATGCTTCAAACTTTGTTGCATTTTTCGTACTGGAAAGACCTCTCCCTCAGATTATAAAGAAAAGTTCAGCTATCTTTATAAATAACGCATCAAGTAATGATTAATTAAACGCTTAGAAATAAGCAACTATCACAGACTCACGCACGCATACCCGCAGACACACACTGTTTATTCCATTATTTCTAATAGTTAATAATAATAATGTCTCCTTCTTAAAAGCCTTAGGTTACTTTTCGACAATAATCTATAAAATTAAAAAATAATAAAAATAATGCGAATGTAATTCTGGAAACTGAAGAAGAGAAATCTAAAAGCTTTCTTAAGATTTTTCTAAAAAAATAACTTTAAAAGTATTTACTTATATATATATATATATAAAAAAAAAAGAATTATTCAGAGCAATATATGAGCAGTATGAACAAGATCGATCCCATCCAAAAGTATTTTAAACTGTGGAGAAATATTTCAAGTATTAGCTGTCGAAACCTTTATTCAATCAGCATTATTGTAAAAATGAAATCAACATGCATGAAAATCGTACTGTATCACAATACATGAAAATGACAACGTATCACAATACATGAAAATGACAACGTATCACAATACATGAAGATGCTTTCTTGCAACGAGCTCACGTTTTAAACTATAGATGAACAGCCAATGAACTATCGTGCAAAATGCGTCAAGAGTATTTCCAAGAGTATTTCAAGAGTAATGCGTCAAAGTAGTATTTCCGAGGTTTGAAATGCGTAGTTTCAAAATGATTTATAATGCTTGAAGTGTATGAGCTGACTAACTGGGAGAAAAATTTAAAGGAATAAGCAGGCGTGTGTCGAATTTGATACAATAAATTTGTTATTCAGTCTAAAGATATAATTAATTAAAATCCAAACCAATTCTATTTTAATAAAAATGATTGAGAGTTCTGGAATCTAGCAAAAAATAACAATTTTAAATTTCTACATACTAAGACAAACGATCAGACATACTAAGACAAAAGACCAGAATTCATAGAAAAATTCTTATTCTGTGATAACCCTAAAGGACGTATATCATTTAACTAAAAAAAATCACTTCCATTTAAATCAAGAAAAGGAATTTTTGAAAAAATAAATATTTTTTTGGAAAAGGAAATTACGGCGCATAGATTTTTCTTGATACATCAACACTAAATTTGTTATCTCCAACGAAATTTAAACATACACTTTTATGACTTCGAAAATTACTAATTATATTTATATCAGAAGTTTAGATTTAGAACCATTCCATTGTTTTTATAGTTTATTAATTAAGAATTCTTTATTTGATCCAATATTTATGATCAATTTTTATTTTTCAATATTTATATATGTTAACTTTAAAAAATAAAATTCCGTTATTTTGTAAAGTTCAGAGTTATTTCATGAAATAACTGATCATATTGTATAGAACAACAGATTTATTTCAAATTATATATATATAAAATAGTGGCATATTAGCTTTGTATAAAAAAATATTTGAAATTCCCCCACCCCACCCCAATTGTAGAAAAGAATGAAACCTGAAGGCATAGCATGAATCATACCAAATTATTAACAAACGATAAATACATAATTTCAGATGAAATCTCAGTGATTCTATGTAATTGTGTTTATATGTATAAGATAAATAGTTTATATACCTGAATTAGCGAGTCTTGTACTAGTTGGACCAAACATTTGATAAGGATCTGAAAATGAAAAGCAAAATTAATGAATAAGTATACTAAATAAGACAAACTACAATTTTATTTTATTGAAATCAGTATTTAAATTGCTGGCTCACAAATTTGAAAATTATAATATTTTTACTTTTATGCGCTAATTATTTTCGATGCGATTTAACAATTTAAGTCCAGGATTTTTAAAAAATTGGAAGAAAAATTGCAGCTTATAGCTAAAAGGCATCGGATGTTGATTTCAATGCATCTTTATTTACGCATATGCATATGTCAACACAAAATTTAAATGCTTATGACAACACAAAATTTTGTAGATTTTAAAAACTGCATTGAAATTTGGAATCGTATGATTAATCTTAATCTATTTTACCGAACAGAGATGAATATATCCTTTTTTAAATTTTTTTGAACAAGCTTCCTTTAGCATAGCTTAACGGAAATATGTGGAAATTAATAATTAAATAACTCTTTAATTTGAACTTAAAACTGTGAAACATAAAGAGATATCCCGTCAGATGGCTGGTTTTTATGACTTGACCTGAATTTTAATCTTCAGCGTTTTATATTTGTTTAAAGAGAGGGAGAATATATAAGAAAATACAAAAATAAATGTAAAAATGTTTTGTATGCTTGATCTCTTTATAAAGTGAAGCTAGTAGAGAGTAAAATAGTTTATTATTAAAAAATGAAGCCAACTAACTTTTAATATAAATTCTGTTAATGTTGTTAATACGAAGCATTTATTGGCGAGTACAAATCAAAACAATCAGGGACACTCAATTCAAAATCGGGGGAAATGAGAGACTACTCCACTAAGTAGTGCGGTATGCGATACATCCGAGTTGTTTTCAAGCAGCCGTGACACAAAGAAAGGATCAAAGGATTTTTCTAGCGATCATGGCTAAGAGTTTCTTATGCCAAATAGACAGTTTTGTAAAATTAGATGAAGTGTTAGATTAGTTTTAATAATATATTATTGCTAAATTATATACTAATATACTAAATAATATATTATTGCTAATAAAATATTGCTAAATTTTAGGTAGATTCGCATAAACTGTAGTGTTAAAATTTATACATTGAAAGCTTAGAAGATAATTTTTCTGTAATAAATGGTTTGAATGCTTTTTCTCGGTATGTTAAATGCGATCATGGCTAAGAGTTTCTTATGACAAATAATCAATTTTGTAAAATTAGATAAAGTATACTTTTTCGGTGCATCAATAAAATATTGTGTAAACTTAAGTAAGTTTGCATAAACTGTAGTGTTAAAATTTATAAATTGAAAGCTTAGACGATAATTTTTCTGAAATAAATGGTCTTGATGCTTTTCTCGACATATTAAAGATGATCCTAAGAGTTTCTAATGCAAAATAGTTCATTTTGCAAAACTATTGGGTTGTTCGGAAAATAATTTCGTTTTTTGTGGAAAGGAAAGACAGTTTTCGTATAATAAACAAATACTTTATTAAATTATATATTGGCCGTTCTGGTCCAACACCTTTTGCCATCTTTCTGGTAGTAGCATCATTCCACGCTCATAGAATTTTTCGTCTTTGCTGCCAAAAAACTGTTCGAGATGGTTTTTGACCTCCTCATTTGAGTAGAAGGTTTTACCGTCTAAAAAATTTAGCGAACCAGTTCTGGCACTGACGTACTGTCAACACACCTTCTCCATACACATCGGTCCATTTCTTTCTGGCTTGAACAGCATTTTTACCCTTTCTGTAGTAAAACAGTAAGATATGTCGAAAATGCTGCTTATCGATCTCCATATTTAAAAGGGCACCAACCAAAAACTACTGCGTAGAATTAATTGGAATTTTTCACACACAAGCCTTGCTATATGAACTCTCAAAGCATATAAAAATTATATGGCTTAAATGTGAATTTGGGTGCAAAAAAATACAAATAAATCCTCTGTCGGGAAAAAACGAAATTACTTTCCGAACAACCCAATAAATGAACCATCCTTTTGCTGTACATCATAAAAATATCCCATAAGAGTGGATAAATTCTGAAGAACCTGAGATGTTAAAATCTATATGCTGAAAGCTTAGAAGATAATTTTTTTTGAGATAAGTGGCGAAAAGGAAACTTAATGTAACTTACCTTGTGTCTGAGCAGAAGGAGGAGCGCTCCATGCCGTTTTATAGGAACTCTCTAAAAGATGGGGAAATTGGACAGATTAGTGATGTTTCTGTACTTAAAAAATATCTATCAATGTCAATTAGTAATATTAAAAACATGGTAGAGGTTCATTTTCCCTTCAAAGAACCACAGAATATTGTTAGCCGAAGAAATTTGAATAAAATAAATGAGAAAATATTGTTTCGTCACTTTACTGAAAACTAATAAAAGAAAGCGCATTTTTTTTTTTTTTTTTTGTAATTTTTAAAAATAAATTTGTATTTATTAAATAATGGAAATTAGAATAATTGTTGTCATTTTAGATACTGTAACATCTGGCAGTCAAATTAACAGACGCTATCTATATCAGTTGTTTTTAGTTATAGCAGTGAATAATTGATTGGCAACTTCGTAAAATGCGCAATTTTTTTCCCCCCGGAAAGGCTGCAAGAATTCAACAACAAAAAATTGCAAGGAATAATAATAATAAAGACTGTCTCGATAATAATTGCCTTACAGACCTTTAAATTAAAAAAAACAACTCAAATTAATTAATTACCTTATGTGATTTTTTTTTTAAATTTAAGAATCATTTTTAAAGCAAGTGCTTGGCAAACCCTTTCGTACACAAATAATATTTTAGTTAGGGGGAAAACATTTTTAAAGAATGATATTTCAGTTATTTTAAATTGGCGATAGATGATAATAGATTTTCTATGGAATAAAAAAAGCAGAGCCTCAAAATAAAATTTTAAGTAATCATTACATTTACTATAGATTTCAATACGAAATTCATGTGAATAACAGAACAGATAAACGATTTTAAAAAAAACCTTTTAAAGAAAAACATTTCTTTTTTATTTAAATCAAAGAGTTTCTATTATTTCAAAAGTTAATAAATATCTTCTTTTCTGAATATAGCAGGACTATACAATTAACTATGTAAATATTAAAGAAAAAAACATCGTTTTCTTTTATTAACCAACAAAATTAAATCAAACTGCTTTAAGGGGTCAGTGCGGGTTTTGTTTTTGTTTCCCACCAAAGATTTTCTCTTAGATTTTAGTTGTTCTTTTAATCATTAATTAATTATTAGAGAAAAGCATATATTTTTCCTTTATTAACTAATGAGTTATACAAAGCAGTTTTAGTGAAAGAAAAGTACAATTTAAGGCAACTTATTAGATTAAGCTATTTAATTTATCTTAGCTTAACAAATCATTTTAGTTTAATTTGTCATCTTGAATAATATTAAAATGATAGAAAAGACGAAAGAAATTTAAACTATTGTGTTTACAGTTCATTGATATTTTAATCACTAAATGACAATAAATCCTTAATTTGAAAGCGAAATACAAATCTCTTTTATAAATAAATAATTTCTTTTAATCTCTTTTATAAATGAATGAAAAAATAATTGATCTTTAGTAATTTAGAAGCAAGCATTAAATATTTAAATATGAATAAGTCCAATTACTTTATATTATTAATAAATCAAAGAAAATTATTTAAACAAAAATACAAAAAAAAAAAAAAAAAAAAGATACATACAATACAAAGGATCAAATAAGATCTACTTTACCTGTAAACAACATTTTTGGATAACAGTCAATTCTATTCACACAACTAACATATTTTGTAAAAATTAACAGTATTAATTAATAGTCCATATCCTAATTCCGTGTCAGTATTAAAAAATATTTTGACAATCACCGAGTTTTCCGGTCTGTGGTATATTTAGCAGTTATTAAGTTTTTATAAGTGCTTATCTAAAAACAATGTGCAGTTATTGAAGTATCAATAGAAATCAAATAAGCAGTTTTTTTGCTGTTATCAGATAAGCAGTGTATGCGCAACTGATTGATCATTTAGTGTAACTTACTATAACATTTCCAGATTTACTTAACCGTACTGTTAGCGAGTGGGCGGAGATTTTCTACAGATACACCAATCGGAGAACAGATAGGGATGATGTCATCCAAAATCTGAAGCCGTGATTGGCTACTCAAATAACAAGGGAAAAGTGTGCTTAAAGAGGTGGGATATTGAATGAAATGATGCGAACGGAGTCTGTACACAATGTAACATGCTAGGTAAAAGTAAAATTGATCATCATGGCATCATATCCATGGGTAATTTTAATCAACGTCATAAAATAAGACCGAATATTTTATTTCAGCTTGGATTCTCTATTGTTTTAATAAATCTAATTAAGGCCTCCTTAAACCATAAGTTTCGACAAGCCCAAATAAATCTTGTACGTGGAGTCCTGGAAACATAAGTAAAACAGTCATCTGTTAAATTTTTCTATATTAGCAAGCAAAAAAAAAAGTTATAAATTATTTAACTAATCATCGTTTTATTTATACTTAATGAATGCTACATTGATTATTAATTTTATCACTACTAAAAAAAAAAAAAAATCTAAAAAACAAACAGAATGTAAAGCACCCCCCCCCCCCCCCCCGCTGAAGAAAGTCAGAGAAGGGAAAATTCAGAAAATTCACTTTGTATAAAATCTGGTCACTTTTGCTTCAATTAAAAACATCAGTAGTAATGGGATGTTATCTTTTTTTTTTTTTTTAATCTTCGCTTTGGCACCTTACGGTAATTAAGAAAATATGGCAATTCCGGCTTTTTTTGCTATTTTTTTTATGTAAAAAGATTCTAAAAGTACTGATTGGTCTCTTTAAGTATATAAAAATCTTTATTTCATCCCGCAAAGCATATGGAAAGGGTTAAGTATGAACAACCCCCCTCCTTTCCCTGCTCTTTTTGTCTTTCCCGAACAAACCCTTTGTAATTTCCAATTCTGTATTAAATAATACTTCCAATGCACATACGTAGTGAAGGGGAGGGATGAACATTAATGGGCAATAAATAAAAAGAATTTTTATTTCATTCTAAATGTTTAAGCTCACTTGGGGGTGGCGAAAGAGGAAACCTCTTAGTTCAGACGGAAGAGGGAGCTACACCAAGAGATAGATGCTGCTCTACTAAGCAGAAGATGAAATTCTCTTACTTATTATTATCTCCTATTAAAGGAGGGTGTGATTAATATTGCAATTTTTATTTAATAGTATCAATCAAATCATAATTTGATATGTCTTTGTTTAATTTCATGATAAACTGTTTTAAAAACTACAGTCCACTTCATTTTATTGCACTAGAGGTGCTTAAAAAAAGTAAGTCAATTTAGCACGATTTTCTTTATTTTCTCCTTATAAAAAATATTTGAAAAATAGATTATTGAATTTCTTGCACTTCGTAACTAAATTATGGTCTGTAACATAAAGTAGAGTCAGGTAACATAGTCTTGTGGTAAAAGAAATTTCAACATCCCTGTCGTTCGAATAAAAGTTCAATTTAAAGAGTGTGGTCAGTAATGAGAATCCTACCATAGAAGTAAAAGGCAATATCTTATAACTTTAAAAGAGTAATTCGTGCATATATATATTAATTTATTTTGTGTATCTCGGAAATGGCTTTAACGATTTGGATCAAATTTTATATTTAAATAAAGTTTTGCTTTTTAACTGTATCCATATAGGTGTTTTTCCTCTAAAAATGCGATTTTATACACACACACACAAAAAAAAATTATAACTAAGTATTAGGGATTTCAGATCTCATTCAAGGCCGCGGTGCCTTGGTGGTAAGGTCTTGGCTTCGAAACCAGAGAGTTTCAAGCTCGAAACCCGTTTCCACCGAAGAACAGTCGTGTAAACGAGTCTGATGCACGTTAAATCCGTTGGGGCCAAACGTCTACCAGCTGGTGTGGAGTGAAATTTTGGAGAGGAGTGGTGCAAGCTCAGGTGTCTTCCTCGTCATCTGACTGCAGCTCAAAATTATGAGTTCCACCTCAAAATAGCCCTAGTGTTGCTTCAAAACGGGACATTAATATAACTAAACTAAGCTGATGTCATGTTGACGTCATATAGTACCATCTCGGATCCGATTTTACCATGGTAAAACTAAGTGTAAGTTCACAATATAAGTAATGATAGATAAACTATAAAATGAAGTCTGTAATATCGCAGATTGTTTCGAATAACAAATGCATTCAGGACTAAACTAAATGCATTCTTGATTTCTTTTTTATTTGAATGACCAGTTCATATGCAGGTAAGATTGAAAAAAAATTCATTTGTAATCAGTATGTGATTCACATCTAAATATTTTCTACAAAAAAAAAATATTATTTTACAAAAAAAAAAAAAAAAATCTGCCAGGCGAAGTTTGGTCTTTCAGATATTACTCTCAATAAACGAAGGTGAATGACAAAAAGTATATTTATAGTGAATGAAATATAAATAAACTTCCGTTTTTTTTAAAACTTGCTGAAATAAAAATATCGTGTCTTTTCTGTAATGATCTCACCAAAAGGATGGAACTAGATGTCAAAACATTCAAGTAAAGTATTAATCAGTCTAAGAAATCTCTTTTAGCTGAATATAATGTACTCCTTAGAACATATATAGCAGATGATTTTCAAAGCAATTGAGATTGTTTTTTATTACTACCGATTTATATAATTCAATTGATAATTTATATAATCGAATCGATAATTTAACTGTACATAAAATACTTCCAGTATATAATGTGAATGTGTATTTTAAGAAGAAAAAATCTAAATAAGGAAAAAAAAGAAAGGATACAAGCATACCTTTCCTTTGTATTATTTATTGTTTCTTTATTCGCTAATAATGAGAATTTCCATATAATGGCAATTTTCACTTTCAGTTATAGATTGCAGTTATAGCGGACTTGCAATATATTAGCCACCTTTGGCGACCAGCTTGTTCGCCTAAATTATTAACTTTGGGGACAGTTGAATATTAACGGGGAATTCATGTTTCTAAGATTTCATCCTTATTATTCGATAAGATAGAAAAACATGAATTTAATGAATTTTGAATCAAAACAAATTATAACGTGTGCAGTTAAAAAATGTATACGAAGAAGAGATTCTGATACTATACAATTTTACAAATTCAGATATTTATTTTATAATGGCAGCTTAAATGTCGTGCTAATTTGCGTAAATTCCACAGTTTTTCAAGATTTATTTTTTAAATATGTTCGCGAGTTTGAGATTAATTATATGTAAGTTAACGCTTTTATTTCTTAGATGACAACGCGTAGATTGAAAACAATTTTTTAAAAACGTACGTATCATTATTCTTGGTTGTGAGCGGCAATCCTCAGGAAGTTTAACGCAATAATTAAAAAAAATTGTCATATTTTTATTCAACTTGAATAACAACATGCATATTAAAAAACTTTCATATATGACTATTTTTCTTTATTTTCTCGGATACGATGTATTCAAAGAGAATTTGTTGTATTCTTCAAAAAATTCGATCTCGAGATTCTATTTCAGATCTTCCTGAATTCGAAAAACAGACTTTTAGAATTTTGTCTGTCTATCTATCTATATGTAAACTCACTAACTCAAAAAATATCTGAGTTGGAAAAGAAGAAAATTTGGTATGTGATTTGTATATAAAATTTCAAATATCTACCAAATTTTGACCAAAATTTGGTAAATATCTACAAATCAAGCAAGTTTGGATGTCTATCTGCCCGAGCGCAAGTGAATATAATAACTGCAAAATTTAAAGAGCTTTATTTATAAGATATAATGCACAGTTTTAGCATCCAAAGTGTAGATCCATATCAAGTCATAAAAGCGATAAAAATCACTCGGCTTTAAATCGCGTTCTTGGGTAAAAGGGACGAGGAGGCAAGTCTATCACAACAGGTCTTTTTCCGAGTTGTTCAAGCGTTCAAAAGCAACGTAGGATAATGTATAAGCGATGAGCTAGTAAGCCTGCCAAAATTAAAAATTTTGTAGGAGACTGTCTACATTCCTATTCCATTTTTTTTTTATTTAAAAAAATTTCCAGAATAATGAGGAGCTTCAAAGTTAAAACCCATCTCACGTGACTGACGGTAGCATTTTTCGAAGAGGGGCCGATGAGACAAATTCCTGCCTATTCACGACGATCATGTCGAAAAGTAATCATGTTCGTTCATAACTAGATAACAAATTCATTTTACCATTTATTTTCTGAGCTTGGGGGTGAGGGGAGGAACGGAAGGGGGGAAAAACGACTTTTGTATTAAGCATCCAATGATGGTGAGTTTTGTAGCACTTGAACGAGCTTTATTGAGCAATGAAAATAAGCTTAAAATATAAGATACGGTGGTGTAGTAATAAAATTTTGATTTCCAAGGCATTATGCATAAATTTCGAAACCCAATTCCACTGGAGAATCACCTTGGTACACGTTAACGGACCTGGTACACGTTAAATCTGATATTGTGTGCCAAACATTCTTTCGCTAGTGAGAGTTAGGAAGTTTGGCTACGGGGTGCTATCTCAGGTACCGTTCTTTTCATCTGACCACGATTTAAAATTTTGAAGTGTATCCCAAAATATACTTCGTGTTTGTAAACAGATTATTAATGACTAAATTAAGGACATCAAGGGGAGAAAACAATATTCATGATTAATTAATATTTAAAAAATATATTCGATTCCTAAAAAATTATGGTTTTAAATTTCAATAAAATTTGGCACTAAATTTTAATTTTATAAACATTTTTTGCTAGCAATATTATATTCTCTATATCTCCCAATACACTGATTTGTAAACAAACCTATTGAAATTTATCATGCAGTGCGTCGTTCAAATTGTGCTTGTCGAACCATTTTTCTAGCTTTCTTTGTCAACTGTGTTTTTTTTATACCATATGCGATTCGATCTCAGGACATGATAAACAAGATAATTTCTCACGCCGTGCTCACAAAGATGTCTCACAATGGCTTTTGTTGAAGGATGCGCTTCACAACAGTAAACAGATTCTCGCGCCTCCTCCCACGCACGAGTACCTGTCAACATCAATAACTGATGGGAGACCTTTTAGAGGAGTATGACACCCGAGAAATCTCGCCACGTGCCTCAACGTCCCTTTCTTCGCTCCCGCCCCGAAAGCCCACATAAATCGAAACAGAGAACTTATCATTTTTTAAAATTCATTTTCTAGTAAAAAACGATTTCCTGTTAATACAAAAATGCTTTTTAAAATTTAAGGCTGTAGTTCGTACCATTTGAATAACTATCGGTTCTCTGCATCCCTAATTTATAGCGAAATCAATTGCCTAACGCCTTTTGGATCATTTTAGTCTTAATTTATAAAACGAACAAGTAAATGATTTTATAAAGAAACCTGTTCAATCATTAAGAGTTATAATTTATAAATAAATTTTTCATGCCTTTGTAATGCCATTTCAAAATTTGAAAAAGTGTTGTAAATACAACTAAATTCAAAACTGTTTAAAGTTTCATTTTCTTTAACGAGAGGAAAATGACATTCGCCATCATTCTTAATAAGGGAATCTTGCAGTTTATAGTCGCCGATGAACCGAGTCTTGGATAAGAAAATGCTATAGATAGCTTCTTTTTCAAGTCCATTTCATAGACCTTTATGGCTACAAAAAATTCAAATATGGTTTATTTTGATTTTATATGTCTTATTAAAATAAAATTAAAATTTATTTCCCTAAAATTTTTTTATAACTAGTTTTGTATACTGAAATTTCTTTCTTTGGGAAAGAATTTTTTTTTTCATGTTTGCAGTTTTCTCTGTTTTTATATTTTAAATTGAATTTTAAAACACTGAATGTGTTACATGAAGACGAGATAAAAAAAGCACATGAAGGAAAATTCTCATTAAAAATTCTCATTAAAACTGTCATATGGCACCCGTAATAACACCTTATTAAGATACATTTATCTTGATAATTCTGATAAATTTTACTTTTAAAATATTTGACAACGTTCGTAATGAATTTTTTGAAAAAAAGTTCGAAAACAGTTATATTTTTGAATATTTGTCAAAAAAATATTGAAAAAACATCTTTGAAACCAAAATACCAGTTAAGTGGCAAGAGTGTTTTAGATCTCGGGAAAATATGGCTTTTTTTTTTTCTGGTTAAAAAGAGGTATAAAGCAAAAATCTTCTAATTTAGAGGCTTATCAAATGATTTGTTTAAAATTTTGTTGACAGCTTAAGGAATATGCTTCTATTTCCTGAACTAAAATATAATTTGTATTTTTATCCATTCTATAAATTTTAGAGTTCGAATGTTAGCACTTTTTTTTATATTGTGAAACCCTAAAAAAATATAGAATAATTCTAAATGAATATATTACGTATCCTCTTATTAAAGATAATGAAAGATTCTATAACATTCTGCATATAACATATTGAGAAATTATCATAGTAAATCTGAACAAAAAAATAGGCATTATATTTTAATTTACTAGGTTTTACAAAAGAAAATTCGATCAAAGATTAGAATTTGAGAAAACATCATCTAAAGATGTAAAATAGTATTAAAACGATTGCAAATACAAATATAAAAAGAAGTATAACTTCCCCAAAAGTATACTTAGAAGCAAAATTCTAATGGCTTTATAAAGAAACTTATTCAAACATTAAGAACATTAACAAAAAAAAAGTTTCATAATTTCGCAAAAAATCGACCTTTTAACATGGTCACCTACCCTGATTTACACACAATAAAATAATTTGTAAATAAGATTAAAAGCAATTTTTAAATAGATAAAACCTGAACTTTAAACTATTTTCTATCAATCAGTATTAAATATGGCAGAATTGCTTTTCGTCATTATGAACACTTATTTCGTAATGTTCATTCTAATACTAATAATTATATTCTTTCATTATATCTAAACTATTTCTCATACATTTCGCCCTGAATATCAAATGGCTGAATTTTTAATTCAAGATTTAAATCTTAAATAACACTATTTTATTCTTGCGAAAAATAAATAAAAGTAACGAATAGTCGTCTTCAAATGAAAATCTTTTTTAATATTTTTCCTATATTTTCATGCTTTCCGCCTAAAAAAAGATATCACATTGCCGATATGTTGAAATAGTGCTTCCCTATTTTTCTAAGGTTTTTCATCTATTGTTTCAATAAGATATATAATACAATACAATACAGTATAATATTTATTTATTAGCGAATTTTAGCTTTCATTTTTATAAACACATGGCAATAAAGTTATTTCACAAAATCACATTTAAAGACACACACTAAACCTAGTTTCGCATATCATTTAAAATCAAACTAGCTGTCCTTTCGTTACCGCAGAGTGTCCAATGGATAGAAAAATTAAAAGGGAATGCACATCGGATATATATCACATAAATATGAATTGAATCTATTCAACATGTTTTCAAACTTCCTCAAATGAAAGAGTTAGCAGTAAACAAGTTAACTCGTTTCCATAGCAACCAGACTGACGAAACTGACATTATTTTCGATTTTTATTATTATTTACCCTTTATCGAATCCGACATTGTATGACAGAACTCTTCCTTTTCCATCATTTCCACGCAATGCAAACAGTTGGTTCTTCACGCCTTTGACAACCTCCGACCCCTCTCTTGTAAATCGATCGGTTTCTTCTGCGTGCAGCATATTGTCATCCCACCCACTCTGGGTTCAGGGGGTCAGTATATGCATCCCCACGAAACGGATCAGTTTCATATACTTGGTAAACAACTTTTATATTAGTTTTCTGGATGGAGAAGTATATATTTTTTTTCAAAAAAGGGGATATATACAAATTTAATTCTGCAATTCAATGAATGAAGTTTTTGGGTGGTTAGAACTTCCAGTCATTAATTTATATAACTGATTTCTGAATTTTGATGGTAAAATCCGAATTTGCTGGTACAAAATGAAAAACTATCAATACTTACTATTCTGTAGGGAAAACGAATTTATTCTTTATGGAGCATTAAAAACTGATTTTAGATCGAATGACATTCAATCGTTTACTGATTTTAATTTTGAAACTCTTTTTCTATGAAATTTTATTCAAAGAAGTAACTGAACTCAACAAATCATGCAAGTCAAAAGATAAACACCAATTGAATTTTAGAATTTATTACTTGCAAGAATTAAAAGAACTTGAGGTCACAATACAAAATAATGTGCTGTACTTTGTTAGACAAGTGCATTCCTATTTCTTTTGTAAATGGACTCCGCATGCATCGGAATCATGCCATGATTTTTTGCATTAACTTCAATAATCATGAAGGTTTCATAAACGGATAATTTAAATAAAGGGGATATATTCAGTTTTATGAATATATCTCCTACGTTTAGAATTTAGATTATACGAAGAATTTTTGAAATAATATTAAATTGATATTTCTATTGTAATGTTTAAATATTATAAATATTATGACTTCTTATATTTTTCAATCGAGCTAACATTTTCTCAATAGAGGATACGTAATAATGAAATTAGTGATACACTTATTTATATAATTTTCAGCAATAACAATTTGAATGAATGATTTTTTTTTAATGCCATCACTCTCCCAAAGGTTATCAATACTTTTGCGTATTTTTTTATATCTTTTTTTCATAAGGAATAAAATAACAGTATTTTTTTTTAATATCATTAAACCCCAGCAGTTACTGATTGTAGAAAATGGTAAAAATCTTACATTTGGTTCCCACCCCTCATCTAAACTACTCCAAGTGGGTCGCCGCAACAAAGGGTCGTCCCGAAATGCTTTCTTTTAAGTTTGTTTTTCTGCGGGTGAAAGAGTTTTCCTCCATGTGATCGTCGCAATGTGGCGGGTATTGACGCGTGCCCAAAGCATGATGAGGCAAGAGATAAGGTTTGCGCTCATTCGATGCCTTTTTGTGGATAGAATGAGAGACAAAAAACGGTTTTTGAGGGGTGAGGGTTTGACGGATATACTTCTTGTTTACAATTCAAACCGCAAGACGCGTGAAAAAAAAAAAAAAATCGACACTTTCCGCCCTTCCCTCTCTATACACTCGGAAGATAAATATTTTATAATTTGTATTTATTTTTTAGTTTTGAAAAGACTTTTTCAGAAGTGTTGAATTTTCTGATTGTTATTTTTATATTTGATAGTATTTAAATTTCGATTTTGTGTATGTAATGATATGTCTTAATCAAATTAATTTCCTATTTTTTATATTAAATTAACCCATGCTATTCTATTCTGAAATTTTCCAATCCGAATTCCACTTTTTTGATTCAGTTATTTTTAACACACGTTAAAAAAAAATGCTGACCCTGAATTCTCATGCTCCGAGTGAAGGGATAAAAATTCCTAACACCTCCGGCATAACATAAAAATCAGATTTCCTTTCCTGAATCGACACATGTAGAAGAAATTCCCAAAAGAATATCTTAATGAAAGCACTAAGAGAACATTTCTCAGACTTCGCTCTTGTGTTTTGGTGCAAACGGTCCCCATGTACAAATCATACTCATCCCATGAAAAATAAATTGAAGTTAATTCCAACTATGCCTTTTTATCGGCCATTCATCTACAAAATTATGTTGCATATATATTATATTATATAATCATGGGTTTACATTTCAGAAATTCAATTTTCGGTGATAAATGTGAAATATATAACCAAAACAAAGATTTTTTTTTAATCCAAAAATTAAAATAAAAATTCAACAATGCTGTCTGAAATTTTCTGTAATTTCAATAATTTTTTAAAAACTTATTTTTAATTATAAACTTGATAAATTGTAGAAATATCAATTTTGCATTAGTTGAAGTGACAACAATAATAAAAAAATACATAGGATAATTACCTTAAATCTAAGAGACAACAGAGAAGTACTGATTTTATCCTTCAGTCAAATTTGATAATTGACAATTTTTTTAAAGATCTTTCTAAATCATTTAATAAATCAGATTATAAATATTTTCAGGAATTTAATACAAATATGATTACATATCTTTAATTCTGATACATATTTATGGGATTTTATCAAAGCTTTCTGGGGTTTTGAAAGGAGAAGCGGTGAACGGACAGTGAGGTCTCAGCTTCGACACTAAAGGGTTTTGGGTTCCAAATCATATACTTTTAAATATTTGTCAATATATTGTGCGTGACAAGTGTCCTGCCGACGATGTGGTTTGGAATTTCGAAGATAAAGATTTGGTTCAGGAATCATTCTCATCATCGGACGGATGCTTAAGCCTTTAATTACCCATGGAACATATAAGTCCCCTCGGTTTTCTAATTATATTCCATTAATTTAAACACTTTGAGACCCTTCTCAATCAAACTTCTACGAAGTCTGTTCTTCAACTGCGATCTTTAATTTTGAGCCATTACTTCTTTCTGGGAACTTGTTAGAAATAAGTTATAAGATGGTGGATGTCTATATATATATTTCCTTTTTCTATTTTCTATTTTTATACTAGAATAATATAAAAAAATAGAATAATTTTACAGAATAGAAAATAAATTTACAGAATATATAAAAGAATAGAATAATAAGCACGAAATTTTTTTATAAAATTGTTATTGAAGTCTTTCAAATTACCATTAAAATTTCAAATATTATAAAATAATACAATATTATTATTAGAAAAAAATTGCTTTCATAAAGTCATGTTGAGATTCCCGAGTCTTAAATTATTTTCCATAACGTTGCTGATTGCTTATACTGAAAATTGAGTTATGACCTAAATTAAGTATTAAAAAAAAGATGGATCAAATTTTAAAAACTGTAAAATTCAGTAAACAAAAGGTTGAAACAACGAAATCCATATCAAATCAGCTCTTTTGTTGCTTTAAAAGTGATATTAATATAGCTAATGAATTTAAATATTTAAATTTAAAAAAATTAACTAAGTGCAATCTAATTTTTTAAGACAATTAGCTCATAATTGCATTAGCATAATTTTAAATAAAATATGTCATTTTATTTTCTTTCTAAAATGTATTTTTGAAAGAATTAACTTAACAAAATTTAAAAAAACCAAATTTCTGGAAATTAAGTTTTTTTGTATGCAAGAAGAATTTATATATGGATACTATAAACTTATAGTTCCCACATCTTCGCCTTAATTTCGTTCTATTCATTAAAATAAATGCTCTCATACCCGCCCATATAACTAAGAATAGGTTATCAAATTTTGACTTTTCTACTTTTATACGCCACGACAACCTAAAAATTATCCATACTTTTTACCTGAAATGAGACACAAAATCCAATATTCAAATTAACTTGAGGGAGAAAATAAACTAGAAATAATTTTTCCCATAACTTTTTTAATGACCTTACGCACATTTATAACATCCCACTGTATATTTTCAAGTACCGTGGCATGTTTCTGAACAGGAAGAAGGTCGTTTATTTTAAGGCCTATTCACTTGCAAAGTTAACCACGCGACCCAACAAAAGCGGACCCATCGGCCCGTGAGTGCCCGCGAGGACCCACACCCGTTCTGCTGATAGATGAATGATTCGCACTGATTAACTGTCGCGTTCGGCCAAGTATTTGCTGCGACAGGACACTTTGGTTTAATTGATGGCCAACTTCCGATTTGCCTTTCCACGGCATAAATTTCAGGAAATTAGGCTACGTGATCACAATAACATTGGAAGCATTGTTAGGACTCGGAGATTTTTATACCCCCATTGACTGTCGCTTCCAGATATTTCGTCTAGAATGACCTTTTTAGTGATGGATTAACAAAAATAAACCGCTCATATAATGCGCAGTGGGATACTCGAAATTCTTTGGTGTAGGAATAAATAGACGGTTGTCAGTTTCAAAATAAGAAGGACGGAGTTGCCCGAGTTGTACAAATTAAAAGTTAAAATTATGTATCTGCGATGCTAAATAACAGAGAGTATAGTCTCCCCAAAACGTTCTCGCATGCTCTTTAATAATGGTGATTTTTTTTTAGACATCAAATCCAATGAATCTTCCAATCGATTGAAACAAAAATTGATGCAGAAATACTATTGCAGTCACAAAATCAACTACCAAATTTGATATATTGAAGTCCTTGCGTTTTTGAACTATCGCGTTTACATGCTTTTGACCAACAGATAAATATTTAACTATTTGTTGGGTTTGGCTTAAAATTTGATTGATATCATGCTGTAGATGTTAAATCTGTGCACCTAATTTTATCCTTCACCTCTCTTCATTTTGTAATTATCGTGTTAACTTATATTCGAACAGCTGGAACAGACAGACTTCTTCTGACTGGAGTTTGCTAAAAATATGACAGAAATTTACAAATGGGGTTTAAAGACCATATAGCAAATTTCCTTCCTCTAGATCAAATTGTTTTTCAGTTATCTTTGTCATAGACATACTGATAGACATTTCCCATAAAGGTATTTTACGTTCTTAAAGGTCTAAAACGTGGAGATTCGTGAAGATCTTGAGTTGGAATTTTTTGACAACGATTTGACTTTCTCTATATTTCGTGTAGGAGAAAGCAAAAAGCAATAGTAATTTCTTGGATAACCTTTTGCTCAAATCATTTTTGAATTATCTATCTGAAACAGGCAGATGGGCAGTGTTTTTCGAACTCCGGGAGATCTAAAATGTGAAAATTCAATAAAATCTCGAGTTCGAATCTTACACGTTTACAATATATATATATATATATAATTTTATTCCTCGAATACGAGAATCAAAAATAAAATATCTTAAATTATCAGTCGCGAATTTTAAGGAGAATTCATCGCAGATTTTTAAAAACACAAAAATTTTGATAGTTATTTCTTTTGTCTTGTTCTTAGATTTTATATAACCCATAATGAAGATGAGTTATTGTGATTTAAAATCCTATTTAGTTACATATTTTATAGAAATACATTCCATTGAAAAGGTTTTCATGATGTAATTTTGTAAAAATATCTGAAATTTTTTTTCCTATTGAAGATCTCAAGAAAGTGTATAAATAAATATCTTACTCATATTATCTTGCGAACACAATATCTGGAACAATTTAGATTGAATTTCAAGTTGTAATGGATATACTGTAGGAACTTGAACGCTGAATGAAGAAGTCTGAAATGTTCGTATATCAATTTTTCATTTGACTGTTGCCATTCCACAATAAGTAAGAGTGACTTCTGTGCCATATACGTTTGCATATAATATATATATATATATATATATATAGATATAGATATAGATATAGATATTCATGAGAGAAATTTATAACGAATATAAACTATATGCAAGTGCAGAAAGAATTGTCAGTAAATAATGTGTTAATTGATGCTTGTTATTTTAAAAAAAGTCTCCCATGGTGTCCTCCCTCTATTAAAAATTTATCTCAAATCCTTTACCCAGCATTAAATAAATAAATAAAATATCAAATTTCTCTTACAAAGACACCAAACAGCAAATAGATACTGCTACTAGTAGGTAAAATTATTATTATAATCTGTTAAAAATGCAATTGCCTATTAAGATGAAGAGAGAAGAATAAAATATCCAACCTTTTATAATTGAGAAAACAATTCAAATGCTGGTAAATTTCAAAAACCAAATAAAATCTAGATTTTAGATAATAATATTGTTACGAAATTTCCCGGGTTCGTTTGGATAGTGGAAGTGATATGGTGTGGAGAACGCTCAATCAGCAGCCGGCAGTAGAAAAAAACAACGACGTTTATTTACACGAAGACAGGAGAGCATAAAGACGATAACTATATACAGCACAGAGAAGACAATTATCTTCAGCCGCGAGAAGTGCAAACAGCAGCACACAACAAGACTCTACTGCAGACAGTAGCGCACAGCTTAGTTCACCACAAGCTTGACTCCGTCGTTGCTCTGCTAATCCCTGGAAGACCAGCTCTTCACCATCGATTCCGACTACTCTACTCTGGCAGCACAGACTGCCTCCTTTTATAGGTCTCAGGAGACGGGGCTAGAAGCCTCTCAACCAATCACGAACGTTCGAGGCGTATCTCGGTTCCTACTGGACGGATCGGGAAAATTCTCGATGTTTCGGGTATAATCTATTTTTGTGCCAAAGTCGCCAATTTTACCGACAAGCTCTGGGACCTCCGACGCGACACCCAGTCTCCGTCCAATACAGATGACTGTAAAACCGTCTTTCTGATGATGGAACCAACTATGCTGGGAAGCAGCATTACAGATTCGTAACATTGTCCCCTTTCTAAGGACTGCACGTCCCGGGCAGTCCCACTTGAATCCAACAGCTGACGTAGGCTCCCGAATGATGTGATGATGTTGATGCTTTTGGCGACTTCCGCACTTTCGAAGATGACATCATTCACTAATTTGGCGGCTACTAATGATCCAATTGAACCTTCTCAATGCTTTTGACACGGATCCCTTCGTCGTTTCGAATGGTACACCCAGACTTGATTTCTCTTCTTAAAATGCAATGTGTCCCATGGAGCGAAACGGTGGATCGTAGTAGAGACCTCTGGAATGAATTCTTGCCAGGCTGGTCGGTTGGTCACTTTAAACTTCTTCCATCAAACCAATCGTATATCAGGATGATCCAACGGAGCCTTCTGAAGTTCACTCGAAAGCCAGGTATTCGCCTTCATTGCCAAAGCTTCCGCGGGAATATCTCTGCCTATTCCCGGCTCACTCTCGACACTTGAGAATTGTCCGCAGTTCTCCACACTGGATCTTCTGAAGAGGACATCTGCCTTTACGGGAAGGGCTCTTCTGCAACGACATAAGTTGACCGAATTAACAGCAGATTCGTCGGCTCCTATTTGCATGACACTCCTCGAAAAATCCACAGCAAATCCGAATTCTTGGAGGAAATTGAGACCGTGACTACAAGTATCCGCGATTCCAGCCACGTAGTCTTCTTCCGTGTCGCTATGCTAGGAGATACCAAGAGGCTTGCAGAGAGGTAGTTCCTTTAATCTTTGGGACGAATCCAATCCAAACAAGGTCGCATCAACTCTTGCATCCATAGGCATCGAGCACGGGTCGCCACCAACAGACCTGTCCGAAGAAAGTCCATCTTCTCCATCATCAAGCGCCTGCACTTTTGATTCCACTTCAGGGGACTCATTCGGAGAAGACTGTTTCAGCTCTGCAATTATTTGACAGTTTCCCTGTTCGTGCATCTCCTTATTGAACTTCGGTTCATCCTCCGGATGGCTAAACTCCTTTTCGGTGACACCGGTCTCCATTCGATCTTCAGTCTTTTCTTTTTCCACTTGGATCTCGCTGCTTCCTCCAATTTCTTCTGTGATATCTTGGACGTCTTCTGTTTTATTACATTTATCTTTTAAAATTTCCTTCCACAACAAACTTTCTTTCTTTAATTCAATCTTCATTTCTTCATATCCGCCTTTCATTTTTTGTAAAAGTTTCTCTTGTCCGGTTTTCATTGATTTCTTCATCTCAGCCAACAGAGCCAGTAACTCACCATTGCTGCTATCAGCCATCGTAGCCTGAGATCTCGTTTTCACCATACACTGTTGACCACTATCACACTTCTCACACCAAATGTTACGAAATTTCCCGGGTTCGTTTGGATAGTGGAAGTGATATGTTGGGGAGAATGCTCAATCAGCAGGCGGCAGTAGAAAAAAACAACGACGTTTATTTACACGAAGACAGGACAGCACAAAGACGACAACTATATACAGCACAGAGAAGACAATTATCTTCAGCCGAGACGTGCACACAACAAGACTCTACTGCAGACAGTAGCGCACAACATAGTTCAGCACTAGCTTGATTCCGTCGCTGCTCTGGTTATCTCTGGAAGACTCGCTCTTCACCGTCAATTCCGACTACTCTCTACCGTCGATTCCGACTGCTCGCCCCGGCAGCTGCAGACTGCCTCCTTTTATAGGTCTCAGAAGGCGGGGTTAGAAGCCTCTCAACCAATCAGGAACTTACGAGGCGTATCTCGGTTCCTACTGGACGGATCGGAAAATTCTCGATGTTTCGGGTATAATCTATTTTGGCGCGAAAGTCGCCAAATGATCGCCAAGTTTGTCGCCAAGCTCTGGGACCTCCGACGAGACACCCGGACTCCGTTCAATACAGATGACTGTAAAACCGTCTTTCTGATGATGGAACCAACTGTGCTGTTAAGCAGCATTACAGATTCGTAACAATACCCATTTTATGATTTTCCACAAATACGGCTCGGGACACGAATGAGTTCTATTCGAACGATAAATCAGATAATCAAATCCATAATCCCATATTCATTTTATAATATCCTGAAATTCGGTAGATGTAGCTTTTAACATGTGGTCTAGAGTAATCATGTAATAAGTCAACAAGCAAAACAAAGAGGTATTTTTTTTAACTAGATTATTTTGTTTTCTTTTCTTCTCAACTCCATATGAAATAAATTTTCTTCTTACGAACATTTAGGATTTTTTTTTCCATACATTGCTGAAGGATTTTAAATCGTATTCGGGATACTACAAGGGATGTTCAAATGAAAAGGTACGGAACGTCGTAACAACGTAACCGTTAACATATTTGTCTATGCCGTTATGGGAGAAGGTAGCGAAACATCTAGGGATGCGATTGAAATCTACGGCTTAGATCGGAGCATGCGCAGGAGAGAGCAGAGGCTCTTATAATGAGCGCCGTCCAATTGACGTGGCAGTGCATGTGAAGACAAAATGGCATTCACATTGCAAAATTCGACGATTGAGGAGCAGCGCGGTGTTACCCTATTTCTGACAGTGGAAGGTGCTACACCGGCCGCTATTCATCGCCAGATGGTCACAGTATACGGGGAAGACTGTGTGTAAGACAAGTCAGTGAGAAAATGGAGTGCCCGTTTTCGTGCAGGTAGTGAGAAATCGGTTGATGGCCCGAGACTAGCCCAGACAAACACAGTCATCATGGCCGATCTCATCGACAAGGTGGACGGCCTAGTGAAAAGTGTCACATTGCGAATGTGGCGGTGAAAGTGGATGTCAGCGTTGGAACAGTGTGGGCGATTGTTCAAGACAAGTTGCGTTATCGAAAGGTGTGCGCGTAGTGGATTCCGAAGCAGTTGACCGACTTGGACAAAGAACTTCAACATCGGTTTCGGTATCGTGAAAACTCCGTTTTCCTGGAGCGGATCGTCACAGGTAATGAGAGCTGGTGCCATCACTACGAGCCAGAAACAAAGCGGGACAGCATGCAGTGGAAGCATATGACGTCACCTCCCTCTAATAAGTTCAAAGCCATGGTTTCGGCAGGCAAGGTGTTGCTCACTGACTTTTTCGACGTCCAAGGTCCGCTACTTGTTAATTCCTCGAGCACAGAAGAACCATTAAATCCTATGTGTACTGTGAGACACTCCAAAGACTACACAGGTCCATCAAGAACAAAAAACCGGGGCTACTCACGGAAGGTGTGGCTCTGCTCCATGATAACACGCGTCCACACGTCTCCAGGGTCACACACGTGGAACTCGCCGAGTGCAAGTGAAAACATCTGAAAGTGAAGCGCTTCAACTCGGGCGGCGAACGCAAGGACGCTGTGAAGGATTGGGTCAAGCCACGGCCACAGGAATTCTGAGAGCAAGGAATCCTTCGGCTCGTTAATCAATGAGATCATTGTACTCAGCCCTATGGTGTATACTTTGAATAAAGTCTTCATTTATACCCACAGTGTCATTTCGTACATTTTCATTTGAAAGCCTCTTGTAATTTGATATTTAGTATTATACTAATATCTGATCTAACTAATTTGATACTAACACTAATTTGATATTTAGTCTTATATTAATATGTGACGTTACTAATTT
>JAPMOR010065854.1:0-46471 GCA_026543865.1 Argiope aurantia
AAAAAAAACATCGTTGCAATTCTAAGACAAAGAAAGGTTAAATTAAGAATTAGCTGAGCATTCTCTTAATGAATTAAAGTGAAGACAACTGTGATTAATTTCGTATAAAAATAATCTCGAAATGAAATAACCCTATTATCCATTTGTCTTTCGCAAATGAGCCATTTGATATCCAGCCATCATATCTCTGATCTGAGTTACACTTTCAAGATATGAAGAAAGATCTTGTGCTTTTTGTTGTTGGATTTACGCTTCCTATTTTGAGACCCTTTTGCGGAGGAGGCAGAAGCGGTGTAGGCTTTCACACTAAATTGTTTAGAATACAACTCGCAAATCCTTCATATGCGAAGTGTTTATAGCATGGAAATAAGATTTATCCCTGCTACTAATGTCTTCATCTACTTAAAAAAAAATCAAAGTTATTAACTGTAACTTTTAATAAATATTGAGGTTGATATTCAGGAATTCGTGACAATAGATATACCACTGAAAACATAATAAAGCAGCTTAATCTAAATGATAAAAATTATTTATTCAGAATTATTTAGTATTAAAATTACAATTGGATAAACAGATCATGTTATTGGTATGAAATGTGGATAGTTTTCTGTTTGATTCTATTTGTTAATTTTTTTCTAAAACACTGTATTGTAAAGCTGCTGCTGAAAATATTGTTCTAAAGTGTTATGTAATAAAATTTTAGCAAAAAGAAAAGAAATCCAAGAAATGCTTATCTGTGATAATTATTTTTAGTTCTAAATTGCATTCAACAAATTAAAATTTAATTGCATTTTTGAAAATGTTAGTATTTGAATAATATTGAATAATTTTAGCATTCGAATAATTAATAGCATTTTTTTGTTTTTCAGTGATATACGAGATGACTTTTCTGTAAATTGAGGGGAAAACAGACACGGGAAGAAAAAAAAAAAAAACTCATGATTTACTACCAAAAAAAGTTAACTTCATGCCATTATTAAATGTTAAGTATTAAAAGGAAAAGAAAATTGAGAATGGATTGAAATAAAAAAAAGAGCAATAAAACTATTTTTTTCCCCATGCGATATGAAAATAAGTATTCTCAGTTATTTACTAAGTCGATTGAAATAAAATGAGCCCTTTTTTCCAAGAACCATTTTAACATAATCAAAGTTTTGAAACTAGTTGTAAACAAATTACATATTAAAAAACTTATGAAATCAAAAGATGAATTTTCTGTGAAGGGATGGCAAGCAGACGGGAAAAGGGGAAGAAGAAAAAAAAAATCTATGATGTGAAATTTTAGCAGGTCATGAAAGTCATTACTGGCAAAAAAAAAAAAAAAAAGTACCTTCTTGAATCTGCCTTGCGTCATCGAGGTCTTGGATTTTTTTTTTAAGTGCAAAAGGGTTTGATGTTGTCTAAAATGATCCCTGATCTGTTCAGTGAGTGATTCATTTAGCTCTACCTGTGAACTTTACTAACATTAAGGTTTATTGTCTTTTTTAAAAGACCTGTTGACTGACAAGGACAATGCAACATTATCTTCAGGCTATGACAGATCTGCTTTTTCTTTATATATATATATATATATATATAAGACCATTGCTTTCTTCTTTTATGCCT
This sequence comes from Argiope aurantia, assembly GCA_026543865.1. NCBI lineage: Eukaryota > Metazoa > Arthropoda > Arachnida > Araneae > Araneidae > Argiope > Argiope aurantia. The sequence continues at coordinate 1,606 of JAPMOR010065854.1, forward strand.
GCCTATCCCTCTTCAACACTTTTTTTTACCTATCCTGAGCTGTTTCGTGTTCCTGCTCTTTTTATTATTTTTTTATCGTGCTTAATGAGGCGGGTGGTCTGGCTATTCGAAATAAAATGAGATACATTATTGCGCGAAGAAATACACACGCTGTTTCATTACTGTCTTTATCTCATTCGTACAATACCATCCCAATTTCTAAACTATGAATGCGCTGTATTGGAAACGAAAGCGTATTCGATTGTAATTGATGTTATGTGTCTCTTTCCGACCAAGTAGGTTAGGTAATTGTCCAAGATCACTGAGTTGAAGGAAGCTGCAAGAAGGTCGATTTAAAAGATGTTATTATTCTAATTTGAAAATAAATAAATTTGTAAAAAATCTTAGGTACCTAACCGATTATGCTTGACAAAGTGTTAATGTTATTCTATATATTTAATTACGTTTATTTTTGCTATTTCAGTATATATATATATATAAACACGATAATATAATTCATTCATATGTCTGTTTAAATAATAGCCAGTATAAATATCGATTCTACACAGTAAATGAATTATAATGAATAAATGAAAAAAAATGCATATGCTAAATTTATAAAATAAGAAATTAACCTTGGTTGATGTATATGGCTCCAGAACTTTCATCAAATAAATCTAAATGTAATCGCGCCATTCTAATTCTATTATGTGGTTTTAATTATTTAGGATCTACATCTAAAATCTATTTCTAATTTTCAATGAATCGGAGATATCATAAAACACAGAATAACATTTATTGATGAACACGAACACAAAGTTACATCGTTCTACGTTACATCTCTAATGAAACATTACAAATTCTGAATCACTAAGTATATAAAAAAGAAACGTATCAAAGTTCAACAGAAACTGCGCATGCGCCAGTTTCCTGATGACTACAGCTGGAATAGGGGAAAACGTCTCTAAGACGGAACAAATATAAAAGTACTGTAAATATGCTGTTAATTTAAAAAATGGATTGAAATATGAAACTATAAATTGTCATGTACATTAAAATAAAAATCACATTGTTTACTCCTAGGGCCGCAAAAAGCTTGAATCAGCATTTATTTCTATGACTTCTTGTATTTGTTGGGAAATTCGACTTCTTCGATAGTTTCGATTTTTTTTTTCCCCATCTCGCTTATCTCTTATTTGCATGAATTTCTTGACTCACCGCATTTTTAATGATAAATATATAATTCATGTTAAAAAAATATAAACTCCTTAACTCTTATACTTTTTAAAAATTATTTTATTAGATGACATCTTCCATTTCGGAAATATGCTTGGGACTAATTCGTTGCCCCTATTTCTCATAGACACAATGGTTAAGGGGAGTAAAAAATTTTATTAATTTTAATTTATAAAAATATTAATATATGAATATTTTTCTTACAACTTTAATTTGACTTATATTTTTCTGGTCACTTAACAAGACTGGAAAAAGAAAATGAAAAAATTCCTGTCCTCTCTGATCGTGCATGTTTTTATACGAGCGAAAGAGAAAATAAATAAGTGCGAGAGTGTCTCGGGTGTTAAGAAAATTCCCATGTGCAGATCAATTTTTAATGAAAACAATTCATGATTATGTGGTCTGTACATGTGAAATGCGTCGCGGTAGTTTAATATTGGAATCCATTCGGATTCAAAGATCGTGATTATTTTTGTCTATAGATATTTTTGACACTTTATAAATTTGTATATTATCAGGAATTTTTGTTGGGGTTCACATATTGTTTTTCGTCATGATTGACAAATTTTGAACGCTTTATGCACGCAAAGAGAAGAATATTCCTCGAGTTATTAAATTTTCTTTGAAAGAAATATTTGTAACGTCATTAAAAAGGTTTGATAATATTTTTTCTGCTACTAAAACATGCCATTAAAACTGTGTTTGAATAATCAATCATGCTGCATGCCGTTTTACTCTGTTACTTTTAAAATTAAATATCATTTTTATAATATATTTCACTTACTTTTAAGCAGCTTTCACTAATATTTTTTCGCTTTGAAATCTCGGTACTCGTTTGGGAGCAGTGTGCTTTAGATCCATGAAACGTGACATGCCTATTAGTTTTTATTTATTTACTTATTAGAAAGAATGTATTTAAATCCGATCTCCTTAGAAATTGATCATATAATATCCCTTTTCTAATGGTTGTGAAAATAAAACATTATTTGAAAAGTTCTATTCATGTATGTGGGTGTTTTGAAATGATGAATATAAAAATTTGGAATTATTGTTTTTTTTTTTTAATTTTATATGGTACTAAACTATGTAAAATTTCTTCTTAAGAAGCAAGAAGAGAATGGCTGAATTCGAAATAAATTAACTTCATCGCTTTAAATGCATACAGTTTTCACGCTTTTACTGTTTTTTTGGTAATATCATATTTAAATAATCGCTAACGGTTTTCTAAATATGCAAAGTCTATGTTCCCCGCTTTATGAACATTATAAAATACTTTGTCATTTCCTTTATTCTTTTTAATAATTTATAGTCTGGGAACGATTTTCCCCATCTTCTCCCGGTTTTGATCTTCTTGCAGATGGCTTTTGAAATTTTTTTCCTTCATCATAATAGAGCTGAATGCTGTTCAACTAGTTCTCAGGTTATTTACAACATGTTGGATACAATAGTGAAAGGGGATGCTGCACCTATCGGGGTATAAAATCGTGTGATAGACATCGATGTGCTATCTGCCTATAAAATAACCGATTGGATGTTGAAAAGAAGTTCTGATGTGTTACTATGAATACTGAGATTCTTTATATATATATATATCAATGGCTTTCAGTATCTTCGATTTCTATAACTTAAAAAGGATTGTTAAAAAAAAATCTAAATTTTGCTTCTGGACATCAAGCAAGTGTTAAAAATAAACAGAGTAAATCTAAGAGCCAATTAAGTTCACTTTTGTTATCACTGAAAAACATGTTATATGGAGATGCTTTTGAAGCTAGGTTATAAGATACTTATTCAGCTGCGATATAGGAAATGCTCTAGACCAGAATCTTTATTTTGAGCTGGAATTGATGATTTATGGGTAACAAGAAAGATTATTAAACTGTAGAAGATAGTTCATAATTCTTTTACATTTAACTTGATTTCCTACTAATTAAACTATTTTGAATTATTTCTTTTATCGTGAAATAATTGACTTTTTTTTCCCATTTGAATAATAATGGACGATGTAATTGACTCAAGCACTGAAGAAAAATATGTTATTTATATTTATCAATAAATGTTTTCATCTAATAAAAACGAGCCTTCTTTAATAGAAATGATTCTATAATGCAACACTACAAATTGTATATTAAATTGGAATTTATAAAGCAAATTTTATTTCTTAAATTAATTTCGAAAAATAATGTATAACGAGAGTATTATTTTTATTAAAAATATAGATATTTATTATTTTTTATTGTTATTTATTATTTTTAATAAAATATATGCATAAAAAAATGTAACACACAGCCAAACATAAGGCTAAAAATAAGGCTAGGGCAAGTCTGAACCGTGGAGTTTCGTTTTTGACGATTAAGATACTTTCTCTAGACTTTGTATAGGAAGAAGTAAGAATTGATCAGTTTGATGGTAAATACGCATCTCAAGGCCTTAAAGAGGCTAATTTCGCCACTAATTACTTTTAAATGAATTTAATTTTAGTAATGTATCATGTTCTTATTGGTTTATAAATTTAAGTGCTAACGAGGAATTTTAGGAAATGTTTTTTTTTGTGATTTATTCTTCTAAAAGCAAAATGACGGTGCATTAAAAAAGCATGTAAGATATTAAGCTCCACTAGTCATTAAATTATTGTATCGACTAAAAAATTAAAGTGATGAATTCTTGTTCTTGTTCACGTTGACGTTTGTTCTCCGTCACTGCCATCAGACTATTATACAATTGCCTACATAAAATATTATCATATTAACAATCGAGATCCTTATTATGTTGTAGCAGATTTTTAACCGTCTAACGAGGTGTCATTTGTAAATAAAGAGTGTTGCCATCACGGGTGATTTACAGCTACGGTAATCTAATATGAATGCGCTGTATTATAATGGCATAGAGTGTGTTGCAGTGAATATGTAACTAGTTGAAAATGATCAAGTAAATCATAAATTTTGTATGGTTCTCCGGAAGAAAAAAAATAATCTGAACAGTCGCACAGTTTAAAAGCACGCCTAATAGAACTCGTTTCTTGCACTTGATACCCCCTTTCTTCCATTCTTTATTCAAGTCAACTTTGATTTAAGTCGTTTGCATGCGCTCTATCTCGTTTATACCTCTGTTCATACCCGGATATAATTTTGATTAGGCGGAATACAAAGACGCGTGTTGTAGGAATAACCGAGCCTGAAAAATAAAACGAGCTGCGCTTGTCGTTTCTGCCCTATCAGAATGATCCGCATCAGATTTAAAAGGTTGAGTGCACGACACGAAGACAGAGAAGTCTTGTACTGCTCGAAAAAATGAATTAAAAAGTTATCTCCGATTGCAATCAAAAAGAAATTGAAAAAAATTGTTACCTCTGGGCTTTATTGAATCAAAAACATGGTGCTACTTCTACGCGGAGCACATTTACGCCTATAATTTGTAGATTAATTGTTCTGATAAAATTATCTGTTATGCAGCCTGGCTGCAAGATGGAAATTTTTCTATTAAGTCGATAGTTAATTACTTAATAATAATTACTTTCTAAAAGTATCTAAGATACATATTTGATGTATAAAAAAATTTTGATCAACAAAAGTTCTTAAGAGATTATGAAAAGATTGTTCATTGCTTGAAAATAATGAAGCAAATTAGATTGCCTTGTATTCCGATTCAATTTTGAATGAAGTGATTACTTATTTATTTACTTTTTTAAATAAAATAATCATAAAGTGCCTTAAAAGGAATTTTTATACTCTAATTGTTATTCAGATTATTATTTTTTTAATTTTATTCTTTATAAATCATAGATTACCATTCGAGGAATTTTTAATTATTATACTCTAGTTATTATATGATCTATTCCTCGTTTAAAGCAACAGTTCAATAAAGCAACAGTAAATCATCTTTCAAAACAATTCTTAACTGCTCTGTTCTAGTATCAGTTTATAACCTGCATTGAAATTTCATGCTTTAGCTGTCATTTAGTGTTGGTGTTTTATTACTTCTATCGATTTTTATTTTCCTCTAGGCCTTTGTGTCTGTATTTATTTCTTATTCTCTGTTCTTTTCTTCCCCTATGTTCTCAGTCTTTTCTTCTGTGGATTACCGCAAAAATACTTTTTCCCAAATCATGGGAAAAGAAAGGAACAATTAAAAAGGAAAAGAAATTTGCAAGAGATCTAATATATCATCCGCAATGTAGAAATGCTTATAAATATTATTACTTAAATGAATGTCAATTTCCATAGTGGTTTTTATTGTTGAAAGTTTGTTCATTAAGTTAGTTAAAAATTAATAATTTTGCACCATGAATTTCATTTTCGAGAATGATTTCTAATGAATTATTACTTATTTCCTTAATTGTAATTTATGATTATCAGTGTCGGATTTAGATTTAATGAGACCTATACTTTTTGAGATATGGAAACCTTTACAAATCCATTTAATAGTACGTTTAATATACTATATAATACTAGCTCATTTGGACAAATGTTTGGTAGATCTTCCCAAGAAATAAGGGTCCTAAACTGTAACGTGTGTAGCCCATTCATAAATTCGGTATTGGTATTATTATTTAAAAAAAAAAAAGTGGTATGCAGTTGTCGTTTCAATATAGATGAGGAAGAAAACATTTTTATTTCTTTCACAACATTCACGTTTCGGCACAGAATACTAAGCTTTATTTTTTTATTAATAACTAATGGACTTAACGCTATTCATTAAAATTCATTAGCCTTCAGTGCATTCATCTTTTCAGCGTGAAAAGTCTAATGCTTTCTGCTTCACCCGAAATGAATTTTGTTTTCTTCGATCTTGAATACATAAGCAGGGCGTTGTGGTCGTGAAAAGGCAAGCACATGACTTGTTGTGGCATTGTGTAGAATCAAAAGTGAAAATGGAGGTCAAGTCTATCCTACAGGGTTGCCGAAATGCAATGAATTTTCGAATTTCCTACAGATATTGGCGTTCTCGTATTAAATACGAGCCATTGTATGCAGATGGTGCTTTTCCTTCCGAATATTTTGAATTGCTGTTTTCCTTTTCATTTAAATAGCCCCATCCATAGAGTTGAAATAATGAGCTCCATGGCTCCATAAAGTATCTGTAACCCTTTTGCAACTGCCATTTATATATATATATATATAACTAAGAAAATAAACACATTTATAATGCTAAATGACAATTCAAATAAAATTAAACTGATATTATGAAGTAAATTAAAAGATGGACTAAAATATTAACAAGAAATTGCTTGTTATTGATTGATAAAGTAATCGAGTTTTTCCATGAGTTGAAAAGAGGAATAACATTAAAATTTCATTCTGCCATAATTTCTTATTTATTAATTATATTTGAAAGTTAATTAAGCACGGATGAAACTTTTTTTATGTTGATATTATCGAAATTTATGATAAAAATGTTTGGCGTTTTCAGATGTCTAACATATCTTCCATATTTATAACTGTTATGCTTAGCTTAAGATTATTCTATAAAAAACAGTTGAAACTATAAATTTTCTAAAAAGGAAAAAAAAAAAAATTCTGACATTAATTTATACTATAGAACACCTACGGATGTTAGAGACTTCTCAAATTACTACATCATTCCTTATTCAGTATCAACTTATGAATTATTTAAAGAAATTGCTGAATAAAATTGCAAATTCTCCGGAAAATAAATATGTAAATTTTTAGATTAAACTTGAGAATCAATATTTTGTTTTTGACAATTTTCAGTTTATGTACACAGTATTTTTTAGAAATTAAGCTTGAGTTAAGACCCCCAATTTCAAACATAGTAGAATAAATATTTTTTTAGGAATTTTTTTTTTTGTTCCGCATACTTGTATCTCGAAATAAAATCAGCTTGATTCATCCGCTTGAAATGCAAATATTAGGTATGTGGATTCTAAAAGGAATGTTGCAATTGCTGAACCTATGTTCAAGCCATGCAGTACTAGTATTCAATGTTCATAAAAAAAGCATTTTTTTTATCTACGTATATTTAAGGTTAGATATATAACACTCAAAGAAAAAATGTTTCCCAGGGTGTAACTCTACAAACTGTATCAATTACCAAGAAATAGAAGTAAGGGAATTTTGACTCTTTTTCTGTTATATCATATTCTCTGGCCTAGTAAATGAAGTCGGGAATTCCGAAGCAACTAATAGCAGTTGTCGCTTTTGAGTATTTTCGAAATAATTCAGTTGAAATATGTCGTTAATATTTACTTGTACTTTTCTGGTCATTGTGATAATTACTGTTGGCGGTTTTGAAATCTGATTGCAATTGGAATTAAATAAATCTTTGAAACAAATGCAAATTTTTAAGATTTTTATCAATATATAATCTGCAACGTTCTTTAATTATTTTTTTCCATTGATAGTTCGTATTTGAATACAATATTATTATTTTTCTCAGAAAATTTTTCGTTGTATACAGTGCATGAGATGGCCCAAACTCCATTTTCAGATTCGTGATTAGTTATTTCACTTTTTCGAGGTCTTTTTTATACGATTAAAATTACGATTAAGTATGATATATTATAAATTAAAGATGTTTATCCAATATTTTTTCATAAATGTTTAGGTAAAATGTTTTTGTATATATTTTAAAATCCAAAAGAAAATGTATTTTGCATCAGCTAATTTAATTAATTTGGTTTTTGAATACTCATAAAAAAATACCTTAAGTTTTGTCGTCTTTTATGAAGTATTTTTTTTTCTGTAACGGAATAAGACTTTTGTTATTTACTGAATATTTTGTAATTATTTTTTAGTCTTCTCTGCGATCTATCAAAAAAAAAAAAAAAAAAAAAACGAATTTATTTGTTGCTTTGTGATTTTAGCTACTCATTTATATGCTATAATAAGCCTACAGAATTTAAAATTATGATTATGCCTATAGTATTTAGAATTAAACGTATCAAAAAGAGAAAAAAAATTATAGTTTTTTTAAAATTTAATCTTTTTAATTGAGAAAGTATCTACAACCATTGCTAATAACCTCATTCAATTATCTTATCTTTTGTTGTACCCTTTTATAAAACAGTATTTTATTTTTAGTTAATAGCCCACTAAAAATCTCTTTTACCGCAATTCGTCTTCGAAATTACCTAAAGATTTACGATTTAACTTGTAAACTTTGATGCAATAAACGGACCATTATACATGGGCAATAAAATCCATCGACCAACCAGTTGCATCTCTTTGGGGCATTCTTCGACGTTGTTTTGATCGATCCTTTCCCGCAGACATTTAAAAAGCAGTTAATCTTTCCCAAAACAATGTACTAAGATTCTTTAAAATGAATTACAATGAAGCATTGGAAATTTAGTGCCTCAAAAGATAAACCTGTTGTAAATGCATCTCTGACCTTGTAAGTAGATTATGTGAGGGAAAAGTAAAAAGTTTGTTTTTCTTTTTCAAAGATTTACGTCTGTAAACTTTTATTGTTGCCAGGATCAACGTGGTTATATATCTCATTTGACACGGATTTAGTATCGAATGTCATTTACGAAGAATTTGGTTATTTCTTTGGTTCGTTTCTGTTCGGGATTATTGTTCCTTAAGAATGTCGTAAATTACATAAGCTTCTTAGCATTATTTTTATTCACATACTTAGGTTTCCGATAGATCTCTTAAGTTAATTCACGAAAAGCTATACATAAGCCTACTTGTTTTGTTGCAATCAATTAATATAATGATTTTTATAACTGTTACTTTGAAAGACTAAAATGAGAAAACTTGAATATTTTTCCAGTGAATATCCATATATATCAAATAGAATCGTTGAAACTTGGAATATTTGGCTATATTCAAATGAATTTGAACTATCAGTATATTCGACAACAAAGGATGAGTTCTGATGATAGATAAAACGAGAAGCCAAGAAGACTAAAACCGTAGAGGCGAACATGACAGTTTAAAATGTTCTAACAAATAAAATTACTTAATGCTACTTAAGTAATCTTTTATGTAAGTTTATTATTGATATTACTTTCTCTCCCTTTTTACAATGCAGTTCGTCTTAGATTCAGTAGTTTATTTACTTGTGCTATTACATGAGCTTTCTCCTATTTTAATATATATAATATTGTAAACATAATTTTGCAGATATGTGGCCAAAAGAAAGACAAATTTTGAATGATTTTCAATTTATTTCTCAATGGGGAGGGAGTATGTTTTGTGCAAGATTGATAATGAAAAGATGCGTTTGTTTACATCGCGACACAAGAGCAAAGATTGAAATTATTTTTCTCTGAATGATTTTACTAAAGTATTCTGATATGGATTTCTTTCAAACGTGTAGACTTGGGAAAGGGAATCTAAGGTATCTTTGAGATGAATAAGTAAGTAAATGTTAGGGATTTTCATGCTTTCGTTCAGAGCGTGAGAAAATGCAACGATCATCAACATTTTAGAGTGCGTGTTAGAAATAATTAAATAAATGGGTGGGGGTCTAAATCAGAAGAGAGAATAAAGTAAAATGGGCTAATTTAGCATAAAAACGAGAAGAAAATCAATTAAGATTTAAATTAAGAAATATCACACACATGTAACATTTCAATAATAAAATATGGTTTAAAAGTTGTAGCTTTATCTTAAATTAACGGAAGCATTTTTATCCAACATTCATAATTAATACTTGCCGAATGTCAATTTTTTCCAATGTAAACAAAAGATAAGGATATTTTGAAAATATTTCGAGCATTGATCAAACGACTATGTGAATGCTGACATTCAGCAGAGAATGTCAGCATTTTTTTAGATATTGGTCTTTCACTGTAATATATATTTGTGTGAGAAAACTGCATAAACCTTTATCAGAAATATTTAACTGTAATTTAGATTAGAATTTTTTCAATTTATTAGCTTCTCACAAATTCTCAGTATTTGTTTCTGAAATCTTTTTTAAAAATGCTCCTTTTTTTATTTCAATGTAGGAGTGAATGAGAGAAAAATAATCAATTAATCATGTAAGAAATAATTAGAATCATCATTCAGTTATCTCTTGTTTGTATTTATTTTTTAGAAAAAGATAATCTAAGGAGATTAATGTTTGCTTTTGTGGAAAAATACGCCAAGTGGAGTTTTTTTCCTGAAAAGAAATCGTAATCATTTTATTGGTAAAAATTTTCATGCTGCATATATGCTAAAAAATAAATGCAGAATAATTTTTGTAGTCAGTAAATGAAGTTGAATATATGATTGATTATTCTTTTGACATGAAATGCAATATCAAAAAATGATTCCAAAGTAAAAAATTCAGAAGGGAGTAATTTTTGTGATAAAATTTTTTCTATTAAAATTTCTAACGTTAGTAGATATGCATTCAAACAGACTGCCAAAAAATATGATTCAGTCGAATTTTCGAAAAAAAAGTTTTTGTTTCTGTCAGTAACGTAGAAGAAATGCATCTCTTCTGAGTTTTTCCAGAGATAGCTTTCAGTATGCTTATCAGAATGTGACAAGAATACTTGAAGGTTTAGTTCATCACTTCTTTTAAATTCGTTCATTTTTTTCCCTTATTTCTTAAAAACGATTTTTTTTATTTCTTATTTTATAATAAGTTACGTTCCGCATATTTTTATCTGTGACTCTGATATCAGATCAAACAGGTATTTATGTAAATTCCTGCTCGTCAGTTTTGGCGTGGTTAATCCCACTTGCAATTATATTTATGGAAGAAAAAAAAAAGATTCAAAAATAAAATAGGATTGCCTTTTCATATCTTTGAGTGCAATGTTTTCTGCCATTTGGAAACAAAACCTGTCCTTGCCAGTCAGATGACTAGAAAATTTGGATTAGCCTGGATAATATTCTATAATTTGCGCTTTTGTCTTGAATTTAAAAAGTGTCCTGGATTTTAATGTAATGCCCTGGATTATATTTCTGCATATTATATGCAGAGAAGAAGCGATGTTAAAATGGCTTCTGTTTACATCGCCATACTAGAGCAAAGTGCCTCAAATGTTGCCAATCATTGATTTTACTATGAGATTAAAATAGGGATTTCTTTCCTGCATGTCGATGTAGGCAAGGGAACGATGGAGTGTGCCAATTTTTTTAAGCTCATGTTAGAAGTAATTTAAATAAAAAAAGTGGGAATTCAATCAAGCAGTAAGAGAACATTTTAGAAATTAACATGGACTAAATTACAATTTAAATTGCATTAAGAATATCATTGTACGCACACACATATACGAAACTAATATGTAAATATTCTCAATTTTTGCTATACATGTCCAGATGTGACCTTTCCGGCTAAATCATGTTTAAGGAAAATAGTATAAATATATATTTTAAATATATTATTAGTCATTTCTGCTTCTACATTTTTAGACTTTTTTAAATGATGAATTAATTTGTTACTTATATTTACCATGCACTTTTTTAATTTGATATATTTCATTTCTATTGAGATGGAATTTAAGTAATATATTTTTTTACGAACTGGCTGATTTTCAAGAATTTATAACCTTTCTGTGCTTCCGTATTCTAAATAAAAGTGTAGTGTTTTAATATTTTTAAAACTTAATTATTAGCTAATCAATAAATTTAATACAATATGGTAAATATGGTTAATTTAAAAAAATAAATAATTCGAAAAAAATCTGCAGTTGTGTAGAAAAGAGTAGTGCAGTAGTGTAAGATTTTTTATTACACTAGTGAAATATATTTTTAAGACTTTTATTAATTTTGTTGTTGTTTATATTTATTTATTTATTCGATTCAGCTCAGGATTCATTTTTCAACATGTAGCGTTCAGGTTCCGTTTGCCACTTCTAGAGAGACCTGAATTAAAATTTAAAAACTTTGATTTCTTCATTTTTGAACAACAAAGGAATTTCTCCGATAAAGCTTATGTGTTCTTGCTTCCGTTTATTATTTTAATTAACTGTATCTTATTCGTAATTGAACTATCTATTTTACAAAGAAGGCAGAACTTTATTTTGTAAAATATTAAAACTTATTACACAGACATTAAGCTCTTCCTATTTAGATTTTTTTTTCAAACAGATTGTATAAGTTTAGCGCTTTTATTTTAATTTTCGGTTAAAGGTTATAAAGAAATCTTAATTAGATTATAAGATTTTAAAGCAATATTAATTGACAATAATATACTAAATTATAAAAAAAAATTTGGAAAAAAAATTTCGATCTAAGTCGATTTAAAACATTGTGATTTTTCGTGACAAATCTCTCTTTTCTTTCGTTGATGTATAATTTTTTGATCTTTTCCAAAAATATGGTCGCCAAATTTCTACACTGATACAGATTTACCAACCACGCTGCATAACTAGAGCTATTAAGCGCCCGCATTTTTAGTGGGGAAGGAAACGTCTAAAAGGCCAATGCGGGCTGCTTTAACTTTTTATATTATTATTATTCAGCGGAAATATTTCTATAAAGAAGTAAATGTCCTGAAAACTATAAATGTCCTGAAAACTATAAATGACCCGAAAACTATTTGAATTTGAAATTTTAATGTTGATAAATGCTAAGGAAATAGTAGTAAATTTTCAATTAAGTTGCAGCTGGACATGAATTCTTCTTACTCTGCTTGAGGCCCAAAGATTTTTTTTTTCGAGAAAATGGCTCTTTATTTATTTATTTTTTGTTGAAATTGCATTAATCCACTTAAAGTCAACTGGAAAAAACTTCAAGTTATCTAATAAAATATTAGCTTTATCGTAATTATTAGCTGTTGTTACTTTAATGTTATATCACCTTCCTTTCAAAACGCCAATTATAGGTTTTCTTCATACATTGTATTATGGTTTTATGTTTTCAACGCCCTTATGATTCGCAGCACCATGGAAGTAAAAAAAGATTAACTTAATCACTCTTTACAGTTGCCTTAGAAACGTGTTATATCTGACTATAACAATACATTTTTTTTGTAGCAACGCCCGAACTTTCTTAAAAATCGTGGAAAAGTAACATCCGGAAAATAACTACTATTACCACATGCCTTTCTTAGGGGAAGAACTGAAACCTGGGCTTAATTACGAAGAAAGAACACAGCGTGAAGTAACCTTTTAACCCGACCCGGTTTCCAATGATTTGATGCACTTCACAAATAAGTATCGCAAGGTTGCATTGTCTCTTGCAGTATGATTACATCGAAAAACTCGAGTCTCATTCTTTCTTCGTAGATATTTGTTTCCAAGTATATTTATACCTTTATATGGATTGCATGAAAAGCAATATTTTCTAAATTTGTTGATTGCTTATATATCATGAAAGACTCATCCCTATCAAATGTTTTATCATTTACAAATGGGCTAAAAGAGCATAGATATTTTTGTATTCCACATTGTGCTGTTTGTGATGACTTATAAAACAGTTTCATTGAGAGACTCCAAGCTCGATTCAATTGTATTCCAGATTTAATGGTTGTGATGACTTATAAAACAGTATCCTTGAGAGACTCGGAATGCAGAAATATGCAAACTTTAAATGAATGCAAAAAATTCCCCAAAATTTGATCAAAACAAGAATTTAAAATTTTCTTCAAACTCTTTTAACATGTAAAAGTCAGTTTTTTCACTCATTGTTTTTATTAGTTTTGGTCTTCATCACATTTTTTAAAAAGATCACTTGTTTAAAAAAATAACTTTTTTTATTTGTCATTATGGATAGGAAAACAAAGGTATATAATATACCTTTTGAATTCTTTCAAAAACACATCAAAAAATTTGAAAAATAAAAATTTTTATATATTATTTTTCCTATTTTCTTTTGGGGTCTTAATTGAGGTGAATAATTTAATTAGAAGTCTATTAATCTTTCTTGCTGCCAACTTCTGAAGGTTTGAGTGAGGAATGAATATTTATGATACTCCAAACAATTTCGATTGCTGAAGTGTCATTTAAAGTCTTTGCTAGTGGATTTGAATAATTCTGCAAAGAAAATTGAATACTAAAATTTTTGCTTTGAAATTATTCCAATAATTTATAGCAATTGCGGTTCATTCAAATATAAATTTAGTTGCTGTAAATTAATTATATTTTATAAACGCATTTTTTTTCTTTTTCTTTGATTTTCATTCAGTGTAGTTTGTTCTTTCACTATAAAGATATCAGCAATTTTATGTGTTTTCCCCCCATAAGAACTGCTGGATATACTTAGATGTGTTCTTAGGATATGATGCTCAAGTAATCTGATTCTCCTAGATATAGCATGAACAAATGTAATATTAACATAATCAAGCATGCCAAACATAACCCATCATGATATGGCATTCTTATTTAACATTGTTTTGAAATGACCCCTCACAGATTACTTTTGGTTTTGTGGTTATTTAAAGAAGGTAGCAAAATTGCATTTAGTGATTTATGACTTTGATAACTCGCATGTTCCATGAATAACTTAAATTCATATATAAATTTGCATACATATATGTAATAATTTCTAAATAATTTGAGTTTTATTATAATTATTTAATTTTTCAAATTCCGGCTACACTACAACTTCGATTTTATAATTGCACGGCTATTAGTTTTTCCACAAAATCAAAATGCTTCGTCAGCAATTTCTTCTTTGAAACTATAGAAGCTCAGAATATTTTCTCAAGGTTGCTCTTCCTGCTTTCTGCTCGCCTACTCTATTTGTTACACCATGTTTGTCATGACATGGACAAATAAATCATTGAAACATGAATAACTTCTTTAGATTTTTTTAATTATATAATTAAAAGAAACCTATTGATGGACTTTTGTGAATGTATCAAAAAAGGCAGTAGAAATAACAATACTTTCTAGGAATAAAATATATTTTAACATTTATTCCAATCTAAGCGAACTAAATTGCTCTTCAAAGATTGTAAATGTAATACTGTAAGTTGAGTCTATTCGAAATTTTTAGCAAATAAAAATAATAATTAAAAAATTTAATTATAGATTAAGAAAATATTAACTTCCTTTTTCGTGTTTTAAAACTACCAGTTTAAAGTAACTTTGCTTTTCCGTTTGGTTGTTCTTAATTTATTTTGCTAAATATTTTTATAATTAAAAAAAAATTTAACTTAAATTTCAACGAAAAAAGTCTTTTTTAAACAAATTGAACACATAGATTTCATTTCGGTAGTAATGATTTTTTTAATTGCGATTTGTTATTATCGTTAGAATTATATTGCATAAAAGATGCAATAATAAAAATGGAAACAAATGTAATGTATTAAAATAATATATTTTGAACATACCAAAAAACCAAGATAATAGAATTTTCGCATTGTATTCGTTCTTTTATTAATAGCTCCACGGTGGGCTTGTAGGAAGGTCCCGGCTTTGAAAATAGAGGAGTCCAGTTTGAAACTAGATTCCATTGAAGGACTATCACGTATATATGGGCCTTGGACACTTCAAACGCTGTTTCGCTAGTGAGTCGTGAAAGTTTGGAAAGGAGATATCATTTCATATGTTGCCTTTTTCGTACGACCATAATTCAAAGTTAAAAGATCCGTCAGAAATAGAGCCCTTTTGTTCCAAAACGGATTTACGTTGAATCAGAATTCGAAAATCAAAATCTCGCTATTGTACCTTAAAAATTTGAGGAAGAGATATTGGTTCTTGTATTAGCCTCATATAGCGTACGATCATGATTCAAACTTGAGAGATCTGTCCGAAAGAAGAATTCTTGTTATTTCCAAAACGATACTTTAACCCTTCTTTGCGTGATGGTGGAAATTTCCATCATAACATTTAGTGAACAGAAAATTGTACTCAAACAGGAGTACTGTAAATTAGTTGTCGCTGGCAACTTTTTTCACGACTATTGCGTAATAAAGGCTATAATAGACTATAAAAAATTAAATATCACAACATTATAGCGGGTTTGAATTTGTCATTCCGCTGTTTGTTATACGTGCCATTTCTTGAATATTTTTTATAACTAATCTGAGATTTTTTGCTAATTAAAACGATAATGAGTGGATAAATTTAGAAGAGAGCGACATACAAGATTTTGTACTGAGAAATAACATGTAAATTTGCATGGTGATGGATATTTCCATCATATAGTTTTTTAATTATTTTATATAATACATTTATGCTAATATTTTAAAAACATTTTTCCGTTAATCTAGAGCATGTATTATATCACCCTGATTTATTTCACACAAAAAAAATCATGCAAGTAAGAGTTAATATAGCGGATAATATTGAGTACATGAGATTTATTTATTACTTAACTATCAAACATTTGTAGCCAATTATATTTTAACCATATATTTCATTTGTGATTTATTAGATTATAAACAATTCATGACCGTATTAGAATAAACAAATTTCAATTGGAAAGGTGTACAAAGGTGTGTCATTTGCTTAGCATTGGATGAGAAGAGTTGTTCTAGTCATAGAAAACATTCAGGAGACAAACGCTTATATATTTCACTTTTTAAACTCAAATATGGGAAGAGAAACGAAAAAAATACTATGCTTTTGCACTATTATGTCTTTGGTAAACTGCGTTCAGTTTTTCTTTTTCTTATACGCTTAGAATGATATTTATAAACAAATATAGAGAAAGTCTCACTGAACATCCACGAATTCCAACGTGAATGTAATCCATCTGGACAACGTTTGCTTCTTTGCTTTGAGAAGACATTAGTTAACCACCTGCTCCATCGGCGGTTTTTTTGTCTTCTAATTTTGCTCAATTACGGATCAATTAACAAATGCATTTTGTAACCAGGTTGAAAATGTATCACGAACTTTCAATTAGGAAGGCGAACCTCATGGACGTCTGGGTAAATAATCTTCTCGAAACAAAACAGTAAGTTGACCTTCGTCCGATCGAAGGCACATTCATTTCGAAGCCGGTCGACGATTTAAGAGAGACGTAATTCTTCCGAAAGTCCGTGCCTGCACACCATTCAGCAGGTGTTCAACCCGAGAAACATGACAATCAATATAAAGACCGAAAACCACGGGAAAAAACTGTTGGCGAATAAAAACGGGCAACTCGGCATTAATAACCTGAAATTGGATATGACAGGTCTGTGGTAAGAAAGCATATATCATTGTGGATCCTAGCACAAACAATTTTCATAGACACGTTTTACTACCGAGATAGTGTGATGTAGAAAAGGCGTAAATGTTCTGCCAGGCTTTGCTCACGATCAGATGACATATCATGCTGGGATGTAATATTTTGTATGCAGGAATTCAATTCTGTTTTAATCCATTTACTTTGTTTTGTTTATTTTTTTACCCTTTAGATATTAGGCAGTGTGTCGTGCGCAGCATGCTTTCTCCTTGAAGGATGTATCAATTATGCCTTTTGAAAGTGTGTTCGTTAAGGTTTGATTGATATGTTTTGAAAAAATTCGAAAGGACTTTTGAAAATTTTGCCCTCTTGTTCTTAGGAAAAAAGGATGATTTTGAACCGTATGCATTTTAAATAAAGGCATCAAGTTAGTACCGGTTTTGTTTACCCTTTGTTTATCAGATTATTTTACCATCCTTTTTTTTTTCATTATTTCATTAATTTTTGTTCCGTTTTACTCCAAGAAAGAGATGAGAACTTTTAAATTAACTAAAATGGTAATTACTTCAATCAGTAATAAAAGTATTTTAATTACTACCATTAGTTGATATCTACCTTTTGATATCACTGCTAAACTTTTCGTGTTCTTTTCAATATCCTCAGAAATCTTAGATTATAATATAAAGATATCAAAATGATTTAAATGGATATAAAGGATTGAAAGAAGAGGATTTTTCTTATTTATTTATTTATTTATTATTATTATTGGATATAAAAATGCTAGTTAAGAGTCTCTGTGGGCGCAATGTTCTGCTAAAAATCTTGCTAAATGCTAAAAATCTTGTCGTTGGAGCTAGATGATTCTAGGTTAGGAAACTCGATTTCATCAAAAATTCATTCTGTATGTGGACTTACTGCAAGTTTTACCTCATTGAAAGATTAAAATTCCTCCCCCAAGTTTGCTGTGTGAGGTTGTGAAAGAGAATGATTTTCTTGTATATCTATCTACCAGCGAAACAAAAATGTTAGCCAGTTTCCTCTGAATGATCTTCAGAAAGATGACATATTTTCTTATATTAGACATATATTCTTATATTAGACATATTTTCTTATATACTCAGATGCTCCGAGGGTTGTCAAGATGATTAATGCAGGCTGCTACTGTTGGGATGAGAGCAAAATAATGTCCGTAATGTAATGAGGGCAGAATAGTCCTTATTTAAGAGGCATGACCCGCAAATGGAATGAAGGCAGCTTAAACCGTGTCATTGTTGTACCTTCCACTAATACGAGAATCTTCTTACTTAAACAATAACTTATCATTCCCCATAGCTGAAATCCCTCTGGTGGGTTTCATTTGATTAGCAGAGGAGGGAATACTTCCTTTTCATCGTGAGCTTATGATTCATCGACACTGCTAAATATGCTACACTGAGATTAGAGTTTTACATCAGCATCTATTATTTTTATTGCAAGTTCATAAAAGAACTAGAAATATGTTTTATAAAGAATCATTTATTTTTATTGTTTTTATATCAGATTTCCCGTTCACAGTGGAATCCTCGGATTTGTCATTGAAAATTATTCAATTTCATCTGAGGAAAATCCAAACGAATATCTTTCTTTTTATGCAGTGCATGCAGCTTCATCAGATTTCATTATTAGCAAAATTAATAACAAAGAAGTAAATGCATTTTTAAATATCTTTTGAATGTTTCTAATTTATTACTTGTATCTTCACTTTAATTAATTATTCGACATATTAAAGTGCTCACAATTGTGCATTTTCTTTCAATCAAAAACAGATAGAGTTTACATCTATAATTATAATTTTATGTTCTTGCATTTTTAATCGTGTAATAAGATTTACAAAATGGATTTCCAAATAGTTTTTTTAAAAATAGTAATTAACTGTTATCATTGGAAAATAATCCTGTGAACAGTTTTTTGAACTGAAATGCTCATAATTTATATCTTTTTGATATTGTAGAAAGACAATTTATAAAATCATGTTAATTTTACGGAACATCAATGATAATATATATTTTGCGAAATTGCAATAAAGTATGCTCTGAAGTGTACGGTTAGAAATTAAATAATTATCTAAATGAAAGTTATTTCATATTCCTGTTTAGTTTCTAAATAAACTGGAAAATCGGTAAACTGTCATGAAAAATATTGCAAAAAAAGAAATCCGTTTCTTTGTTAAGATCATTAAATTCAATGAATTCTCATGGGCATAGATTTTTGATACTGACTTGCGCATTGCTTTTCACGCCCGAAAATATTATTTCCTTTTTTTTTTTGTAAACAATTAAATTTATTTACTCGAAGGACAAAAAAGATTATTACTTAATCAAATTATTTGTAGTAATTAATCATTAAATAAATTATGTTCCTAAGAAAAGGAGAGAGATTAAAGATATGTGTCTACTTAAAATATTCCGATTTTACATCTAAATAGAAGATATATCAAAATAAAAATAAAACTTGCATCCAAATAAATGATAAGAATTGAATGTAAAATTCAGTTTTTCATTGATTTTACTTAGGAAATTCTTATCTTTCTCAGGCGTACTGAAAAACATTTTTTGAAATATCCTTTTTTTTAAATATACTAAGATATATATGTTTTGTTTTGAAATATCCTAAGTGCCCTCTTTATATTATTTACTAGCCGCCTTTGGCGACCAGCCGGTTCGCCAGTATTACCGCTCGCTACAATTTTCAATTAAATATTTTAAGTAACTGGTCTCTTAATAGATTCTCAAACAAAACATTTTTAATCTTCAAATTTTGATAGTCATACCAAATTTATACTGTTGTTTAGATCGTTTCGTTCAATTTACTATATATATTTTGCTAATTTGTTGTCATTTCCGGTAAAACATCAACTTTAATTTAAAGTGGAAATGATGAAATTGCAATTAATATAAAGATATATTTTAATAAAACCAAGCGTTTTATTTTATTTATCATCTTTATTGATATTTATTTATTATTATTATTATTGAATATGAGTATTGCAAACAGAATCGCTCGGTATTTAAGTCTTATGTGAACTACAAAAAAGTTTTCATAATTTATATAATATCTCAAAGAATAATTCAATAAAAACTTCTCAGATTCAGCATAAAATTCAGTTTTTAGCTTTGCTTTCAAAAGGATTGAAATGAAATCAATAATAATATTTTGTTCCTGCCTATAAATATATTTCAAAAATTATGAAGTCTAAATTTAATACAGTAAAGTATTATATTCTGAGAAATATTCTGCACACACCAAATTTTAAATAAATGAATGAATGAATGTTTCTATTTTCCACGATCAACTAAGAGTTATTTATGAAGTTTTGAATGTTAAAAATTTAGAAAACTCAACATTGTCATAATTTTAGGCCAATTAATCTTGAGAAACCTGCGCGCTGATTGGCGTATTTTCTTTGAAACGATCAATGGAAAATCTAAAATTATCCTTTTTTTATTGAATAGTGATATTCAAATTTTCATAAATCAGTCAGTTTAAGTGATTGATTTAGTTGATTTGAAATTAACACTTTTTATTTAAAATATTAGTGTTTCAAGAACATTTTGTTATTCGTGATTTCCACAGCAGAAGCTTTATGTAAAATCAAAAATTCGTTATTTATTAGAGCATTTATTGAATCAAGTTACATAAAATATAATCATTTTCCATTTAGACCATTTTAGCAGATATGTGTCTTACTAAAGGTTTACAAATTAGATGTGTGGCCTTGACTTGAATGGATATCCTGTTCATATTAAATAAAACTTGCCTTAAAATAAAAATGATTTATTGGATTAATAAAATAGAGAGTGTAAAAGACCATAAAATAATTTTTCTTGAATTTATTTTTTAGAAAAAATAATATTTCATATTTGTTTCATTTCCTGCAGACACGTGCCGAAAATTATATTTTTGCAGATTTCATTTCCAGAAAGATTTAATTTATTTTTAGTTGGAGCTTTAATCAATGTGATGGCAACACTTTGAAAAAAGCTAATTTTTTCCCATGAATGCGAAACGTGCTCGTGCAGCTTAAATTTTATTTTTATTTAGAAATTTAATTTTAAGGTTAAAACATTGGTATCATTTAAAAGATAAATTTTTGATCTTTAACTTTATGTAAAAATCTTTTTCGTGCGGTAATATTTTCGGAAGTTATAGCGGAAACACGCCAAAATTTCGCTTAATTTTTAAATAAATAAAATTCTAATTAAAAATTCGAAAAAATAACCCCCAGGTGCACATTCCCAACCTCCAAGGTATACACGTACCAAATTTGGTAGCTGTAGGTTGAATGGTCTGACCTGTAGAGCGCCAACACGCACACACACACACACACACATTGAACTTTATTATAAGTATAGATTTCTGAACTTTGACTAATTTCTAATTTTGAATGGAATCTAATATATATATTAACAATGTTAATTTTTTAAACGAATAAATAATATTTGAATGGAAAAAGATTCTTAAGTTCGCAGAATTTTTAAGAATAGGACAATACATAATCCTTTGCAGTTCAAATATATATGAGAAAGAGTTCGGCTCTTTTTTATAAATGTACTGAATCTTCATCAAGCAATTATTCTGATCATTCTATTAGGATTTAAAAATACGATTACCGTACAAAAATAATTCTTACATATCTTAAGAGCTAAGTTTTGACCTAACTAAATTAAACTATTCATGGTTTGTATTCACTTTGTCGAAATTAGGCATGAATTGTTAATGTTATTTGTCTTATTAAGTGAGGTATTTATTCATTTTCTTTTCTTATTATTTCTCACAACTTACAGGAGACAAAATAATTCTATTTCCAATCCCACGCTCAAAGTTGTGCAGCAAAAAGGAAAATAATCGCAACTTCTTCCAGTTTATTTCAAATCGTCGATAATTACTGTAGTTTTATTAACTTAGGTATAAACGTTTAAAATTTATAAATTTTTACCGAACTTGCGATGAAGTAGCACTGCTCAGGGAAGTGAGAGAGAGTTATTAAGAAAACAGACGCCATTCTCGCAAATTCGTGTGTAATCGTATTTTTGGCAGGTTCCGTTTTCTCAGATGAGACGGAATCTAATTTTTCAGCAATCTAATTCTTGGCGCTTCTGGCGAACCGTGACGAGGCGTTGGGCGGAAATTTCTGTCGTTCCGGAAGACTTTCACTCCACGATTAGAAAGGAAGATGTGCGAGCGAGAAGGGAAAGATGCTGCGACAAGCAAGCGCACCTTTTGACTTTCTCGTATGCGAAATATAGAGGAAGCATTGTAATCGTCAAAAAATTCGAACTCGAGATTTTGATGTATTTCCATGTTTTAGACCTCTCTGAGTTCGAAAAATGCACTTTTTGGAAAATGTCTCTCTGTCTGTAACAAAGATAACTCTAAACCGCTTTAAGCTAGAAAGATGAAACTTGATATATGGTATTTACACCAAATTTGTAGATTTCTGTCAAATTCTAGATAAAATCTGTTTAGAGGAAGTCTGTCTGTATGGCTATTCGACTATAATTTAACCCAGTAATTAAAAAACGAAGAGAACTAAATAGATGAAATCCAGTAAATAGATTTAACATCCATAGTGTAGATACCTGTCAAGGTTTGAGCTAAATCCAATTACGGGTTGATTGTCTGTCGATCTAAACTTTCGGAAATGCAATGACTTAAATATATATCGAATGCTGTACTTGATTTTGTAACTATAAGTGCAGTTTTGTACCAAATATTGTTTCATTCGGTTGGGAAATCTGTAGGTTGTGCTTTCAA
Organism: Argiope aurantia; assembly: GCA_026543865.1. Classification (NCBI taxonomy): domain Eukaryota; kingdom Metazoa; phylum Arthropoda; class Arachnida; order Araneae; family Araneidae; genus Argiope; species Argiope aurantia. The sequence continues at coordinate 24,579 of JAPMOR010065854.1, forward strand.
CATGTCTAAAGCACAAATTCGATTTGCAGATACTATTACCCGCATGTCAGGGATAAATTGCCAAAAAATTCGCCAATGATGTGTGACACGATAGATTCAATAAAGGTACTAAATTCACGCCAAAGATTAATATTTCATAACTATTACAGGCCGCGGTGGCCTGGTGGTAAAGTCTCGGCTTCGGAACCGGAGGGTTTCAGGTTCGAGACCCGATTCCACCGAAGAACCATCGTGTAAGGGGGTCTGTTGCACGTTAAATCCGTCATGACCAAACGTCCTCCCACTAGTGTGGTGTGGTGTGGTGTGGAGAAGGGGGTGCCAGCTCAGGTGTTGTCCTCGTCATCTGACCGCGGTTCAAAATGACGAGGTCCGTCCCAAAATAGCCCTAGTGTTGCTTCAAACGGGACGTTAATATAACTAAACTAAACTAAACTAAACTTCATATCTATTACATATATATCAATGCCATGCAAGACGACCTTTTCTGACCTTCAATTTTATTAGAGAGTACGCGAGAAAGTTTTGGGGACACCACTCCCGCTGGTTACTTTCTCATATGTGAAATATAGAGAAAGTATTGTAAGGATAAAAAATATTTGAACTCGAGATTTTGAAGAATCTCCGTTTTAGATCTCCCTGAGTTCGAAAAACACGTTTTTGCTATTATGTCTGTCTGACTTAACTCTGATCGTGTTTAAGATAACTAAAAAATGATAGATGAAATTTAATTTATGTTCTTTGTACGAAATTTGTTGATTTCTTTCAAATTTTGAACAAAATTTGTTCTGAGGGAGTCAGTCTGTCCGGCTGCTGGAATATACATTAGCACGACCCCTACAAAACGAATTGAGCTAGATGGATAAAATTCGGTACTAAGATTTATCATCGACACCTATAGAATCTTGAGCCGAATCTAACAAAAAATTGAACGTCTGCCCATCTGTACTTTCAGAAGCATATAAATGCACTAACTCCAAAACAGAATGACTTAAATACTATATGAAATTTGATATGTCATTTTGTGATTGCAATTGTAGTTCCGTTTCAATGGTTTGGGAAGAAACACGTCTAAAACCAATTCGCCTATATTAGAGTGCATGAGAGATAGTTTTAGAGGGACCACACCCACTGTTTAGTGTGATATTGAATTTTGTGATTGCAATTGTAGTCCCAGTATTTAGTGTGATATTGAAGTATTTTTTTATTCTTGGGTGTTAATTTTGTGATTATATATTGTTATGAGTTGAATTATTTAACTTTATAAATTTAAAGGCAATTTCATGATTGCAAATAGAAATCAATGTTGCCGATACATTTTCTTGCTCTCTAGTATATTTTGTAATGACATATTTCACTCATAATCTGATTTTTGAAGTAAAAGTTTTGTTATTTTAATAATTCAACTGTCATTCAACAGTCATCATTATGTTTATCCGCAAATAAACTTTTATGTTTGTGCTTACTAATATAAAGTGGCTAATTTATAATTTACTATGATTAAAACTATTTATTTGTCTAAATTATTATTTAAATGATAAGATACGGTATTAAATCAGCAAAGTATAAACAATCTGAAATAATATTTCTTAGAAATAAATGCTTCATTTGTTGTCATATTTTATAAATTAGCTTACCATTATGAGCAATATCTTTAAAAAGGCGAATAATCATTTTTGGAATATTTTATTTTATGTTTGCGATATTGCAGTTGTAAATTTTGGAAGGAAATGAATTTCATCAAAATCAATTGTAAATATTATACTATCATATGTACTTTTGAAATTTCAATATCAACTGCATTACAATATAAATTAACATGCAAAAAAATCTCACGAATTTGTTATTTTGCTAGACATTTCCTTTTTTTTTTGTCGTATTGTTTTAGGTTTAAAAATATCATTTTTTACTAAACAAGTGCATTATTCAATTAATTTTCTTAAATTTTAATATAAATTTTGTCTATAGAATCATACAATCACTATTTTGAAAGCATTACATACAATCACTATTCATACAATCACTATTTTAAAAGCATTTATATGAAAATATTGCAAATTATATCTAATAAAATTAATATATTTCTCAAGTTAACACTCTTTCTGAAAAATAAAAATCTTTTTTTTACATCCATGTATGTACCGCTGGATAATAACGCCTAAAGAACTTACATAAATGAGATATAATAAATATTTGGGGACGGGGTGGGAGGAACCCGAATAAAATCTTAGTCGTTTATAATTGTTGGGTTAGTCTTCAACCATTGAGACATCCTTTGCTTATCAAAAATTGGCTTCATTTTTTAGATAAAATTGTTCATTCTGGGAAGTTCTCTCTTCATAAAATAATCTTTATCATAAAAATATTCCAAGAGTTTGCAGAAAATTGCCTTTATCCCATAATAAAAGATGACTTTAAAAAAATGACTCTTCTATCTGACAAAAACCCATTTATTCCACAATTTTCCGGAATTCACTAAGAGAGACGTGAAAATAATCGTGACAGGAGATCTTAAAATAATCCGTTGAAGTTCTCTCTCACCATTATAAGGTAACCAATTTCTTCATCAAGAAATGAAGCCGAGGTTAGTTTAACCTTTGTTATCTTCGCTTCAAACACTTGGTAACTTGAACACGTTCATATTCCGTGATACGCAAAGTCTCGGAAGCCAGTAATTAATCTGATATTTTTACTTAAATTTCAATTCCAGAACAAACAGATCAATGCAAGAGTCGCTTTCTATTTACTTTTTGCATTCGTAAAATACTTAAAAAGATTTTATCGATTTATTTTTTCAGATCTTTTTTTTTAAATATTTTTATTACCCAATAAATCCATCGTTATGAACGTGCTATTTCGTTCGCCAGAAATATCCATAGTGATAGTGATTGTTGGATTGCAATGGATTTTCTTGTTCATCAGGTTGACGCTGCGAGCCATATTGTGTGTAATTTTAAATATCTATCTCACTTAACAATTAATATATTTTATTTTGAAACACCGTGCATGAAAGAGTGGTGAATATTTAACAGCAAAGCTGTAACCGAGATGAAAGTGCTAAATAAATTCTTTAATAGAAAAAATCGTCCATTAAAAAACTTGTAAGTAGATACAATAATGTAATTTAAAATTAAACACGGAATTTCGGGTATTCTGGGTCCATATTTGTGAATTTGTTATATAAATGTGCAATGATATTTTTAATATAATTTAAATATTAATTAATTTACTAATTTTTATTTCCATGTTAATTTCATTTTGAAAGGGTCTCTTATTTTCTGATCCAATTCCCACATTTTTATTTAATTAATTCTAATACGCGTTAATAAAATTGCTGTTTATGTCGTTCCACACCAGAATCAAAGAGATAAAAGTCCTCAACATTTACACAAACTTTTCAAAGATTCCTTAAGATTGCCTTTCTTAAGTTCACTCGTCAAAGAAATCCCTATCAAAATCTCACATTAAAAGAACAGAAAAGAAACATTTCTGGCACTTTTGCTCTTGTATAGCGCTGTAAACAAATATATTATCATCGCTTCATTCCTATACATAATATGCCTCCCATGTAAGTAATTGAGTTAAAATTTCAAAGTTTCTTTTTGGCCATGCATTTGCAAAATTAGGATTGCATATATGACTTGTCATAAAAAATTAAAATGACTTCAATCCGTTGCGCAACAGTCACTTCTAATGCGATACACAGTTTTAGAAAAGTAAAAAATATGAACCATTTCTGTAATATGTCACAAAAATCAATTATATTCTTAAAATACTTATTTAGAATTAGTTGTCCAATGGAAAAATTGCAATTAATTACGAATGCTTATTTTTCATTTCGTATTCAGAACACTTTCTACCAAAAGATTGTATCTACTTATCTGTATTTTTTTAGTTGATAACATAAACTTTAAACTCGGTAATAAATCCGATATTATTTCTATTCATTTGAAATTTCGTCACTTCGGCTTCTTCAAAGGAAGAGAGTTTAAAAAAAAATCCGATTACATGTAAATTGCTTTCTTTTCATTTTGAAATTCTGTAACAAGATTTTTCAGACAGTTGAAGCTGAGATATCCTTGTAATAAAAGTTTTTCTTGTGCTTTCATTCTAATTATACGAATAGTAACGATTTTGTAATCTATAATTTCTGATAAAAATTAATAAACTGCGAAATAATTTCATCACATTTACAGAACGCGGCGAGGTATATATTTGTCATCCTTTACAGAATTTCGAAATAAATATAGGTAATATGAAGTAAATTGGTATTTTTTATTATTTTCATAAATGTTAGCCTAAATTTAGAATTGAGAACCTTTGTAATTTACGTAATTCAAAATGAGGAGTTTGTATTTAGTTGATTTTTATTTGTATGCGAAATAATCATTAATTTATTTGCCTATAGCTCACATACCAGAAACAAATTGCAGCTGTTGAGCAAAATTTTGATTGCTTATTTACTGCTAGTAAATTCTGAATAAATACTGGAAAAATTTAAATTGTCATTGACTGAATAATTTTAATTATAATAAAAGAATTATTTAGTGTTATTTTATAAATTTAAACTTTCGGGCGTAAATTTTAATTGTTTTGTTTCCGTTGTATTATTTAAATGCGTATTCTATAGAATATGTTATGAATTCGTTTAATTTGGAGAGCTCCAACATAAACCCTTGCTTTGGTAATAGTTTTTGCTTAAATAACATAAAAATACTAAAATGCTTTTTACCCTCTAAATTGTTTTGCTTTTTCCATAGTCTAATTAGATGATATCCATTCTAGGAATGTACTGTCTTACTAATTCAATTAAGTAGTGATTGAGATTTTGATATTACGAGTAGTTTTTGTATCGAAATATAGCATCTTTGAATAATTTATTTTAACCTTATAAGTTTAAAAAAGCGGTAATTAGGTGCATGTAATATCTTTATATGCTGTTCAGGTACAGCATTTAAAGGTTTATACAAGCCAAAATTTGTAATATAATACCGGAGAGAATCTTTTAGAAACAAAATATTCAGCTAAATTATTTGCTGAGTTAACTTAATATACGAGTAAGATTATTAAATTTTACATTATACAGCATGTATGGCTATACTGTTGTGGTGTTAGTGCGGTTTCTAAAAGCATCTTCTTTCAGATTGAATAGAAATCTGCACAATAATTTATCACGCTCAGATTTTTGTTACTTATATCTCACGAACTAGCCACAGTAGCATCTGCTTTCAGGTATATAGATGTATTTTTAATTCCCTTGTAAATGTTTGGGGAACATTCGTCAAGAGCCATTACAACGAATTAAAAACCTGGCCACCTACATAGAGCTGTACTGTATCTTTCGGTTTATCTGTCGACATGTCTGAATGGAAGCGAAGAAACAATATTTATAATGGCAGATAAACATCGGAATCGGAGAGGGGACGGAGCGACCGAACATTCTATAAACTCTCGAGAGGGGGCAGGCCGAGACCATTAATATTGTGACGAAGCAGGAGGTCGGTAAGCTCTAATCGCCCCCCTTCGGCTTCTGATGATCATCCAAATTTACCCCCTGTTAGGAGGCACCCTCTGTTTCCTATACCCCCCGTGCCCTCACTGCCGCAATACGGGAAGAAAATGTTTAGGGTTGTTGTGTTCAGAAAAATATGAAATCTGCCAATTTTATCCAAGTGTGGATGTTGGTCTTGTAAGTTTTTTTCCCCCCTTTATATTTCTGAATTAAAAATCAGGTCAAAGTCGATCAAATTTGCAAGCATTCATGCTTATTTGTTTTTTATTCATGTCTGTTTATTAAATAGAAAATTCTCAGCTATTCATGATTGAAATTCCGAAATGATGAAAAACTTGTCACAAATGAAGAAACTGGAAATAATAGAACACACCACACACACACAAATTCAAATATAAATGACCTTTTTTATACAAAAAAAAAAAAAAAAAAACCGTCTACAAATAAAAATCATCTAACTTTTTAAAAGCATTTTCGTGTTGATATATTTCCTTTTTGAGTCTTTTTCTGGATTGTTCTAGATTTCTGAAACACCCATTTCCGTGGATAATCTGAGGTCATTGCAAATGTATATTTAAAATCATAATTTTGTAGCGGGCAGTATATTCATAGAAATGAAAAAATGTTTTCATTGCAATAAAACTTACCTATTTTCATTTCTTATAAAAATCGATGTATGTGAATTAAATTTCATTTATAATTATTTTATTTTAGTTTTATTGTTTTATTCAGCTAGAATGAGAGAACATCAGAATATTTAATTTTTTAGGTGGTTTTCTAAAAGAAATAGTAATAGCAAATATAATGAACTAATTCTACTGCATTAATCATTATTAATTTTAAATTGCTTGTAGTTTTATTAAGAACATTATGCAAAAAAAAAAAAAAAGAATTGAAACAACGAATCGTTCTTTGGAATTTTTGATTTTCAATTTTGAACTGACAGATATTTAAAAAAAAAAGTCCGCTATAGCAGCCAAAGATAATAAATACTGAAGAATGTTGCGAGGGTGAAAATGTTAAAATGAAGATGTTCTCAATCAATGAAGTTTAAATGAATTAATGACCTAAGATGAAGAAATCAATGTATAAACAAATATTAATTCATTATATTTGGGTAAAACTAGATTTCTTTTAAATTATACCTCCCAATTAAAAAAAAATGTAGCAATAAATTGATTTCAAAAACGGAAGGTCTTATTTATCGTTTTAATTTTCCTTCATACTGCATGATGCCTTGTTTTAGGAGCCTAACAACCATGTTATATGCAGAAATTTTAAGAAATTTCATAAAAATTTGAAAATTGAGTTAAATTGAGACGACTTTCACTTAAGCAATTGAAATATTTTTTGCGTTATTTTAGAAAGCAGCATATGAAATATGGAATCAAAAATAAAAATATTCATAATTTTAGTTTTAGAGCAAATTACCGAGTCATAAAAAATTATTATTCGAGTAACTAAAAAAAACATTGAAACATTTTTTAAACGACTTAATTTAATGTATAATCTACGCGCATTTCTAGATTATTTTTTAGATAAAAAAAAAAGAAGCGATTTTGCTAGAAAAACAGTCACTACGGAAACGGTTGTTTCGCCACTTCCTCTCTAATCCGTACTTAATTTATACTTATAACGAATGAATCATCCTTTTACCCAGACCCTCTAATGGTCAACCGGTATTGATAGGTTTACAATCTAGCAAAAAGTAGTAAATATCATTCTTTGTGAGCCTGTATAGTAATTATATCGCTAAACGGTTCATTTAGATGGCGGTTGACTAAAATGAATGATAACCTTAGATCCGTGTGCTACATATAACTCGAGGTCTGGCGTCATTTGTCAATATTTGTTCATTGTGCGCTGGTTTGTCGGCTGATAAAAGAAATACTGTAAGGGAAACAATGCACTGCTCTGATGTATAGTTAGTCATTCGTTTTGGGAAACAATGTGCTTTAGTTGATTTCTTAGCACAATCGGCCTTGTTATCCTGCACTGAAGAAAAGCAGCCCGTGTCTTGAAACCGGCGCTAATCCCGGAAAAAACAGTGAATGAAATAATTATTTCTTCAAGGTTGGAGATGTAAAAGTTTTATACTTCATAATCTAATGGAAATTAAATTTTGACTTGTAGTTCTTTAAAGGAGAAACATTAATATAAATAATTTGCTTATTTACTGGAAAACATTTTTATCATTCGTTGTTAACAACCATTACGAATTATAAAATTAGGTAGATTGCTCATATTTATTCGTTTAATCCCTCTGCTAACAATTATAATTTTACATTAGACATTTTATCTTGCATTTTCTTCTGTAGGCAAATAAATAATGTATACGTATAAACGTTTTTTTAAAAATAAATTTAAAAAAGAGTTTTATTTTATTTACCGTTTCAAAATTTAAAATAATTTTTCAAGTCACTTCTTGGATATATTGGTTTTTAAAAAAACATAAAATTTGAATTCATTTTTTTTTTTACTTGAATGTAAACAAAAGAATTATCTTTAAATTTTGGCATGCAAATAGAAATGAACGAATTTTGAAAGATACGCCGAAACTCATTCATTTTTTGCACTATCCTACTTTTTTAGTCAGTAATTAAAACAATGAAAAAGATTTTATATTTTACATATTTAAAAACATTTACATTCATTTCATTATGTTTTTATCTAGGTACGAACGCGACATTTTATAAAATCTTGTTATTAATTAAAAACGCAACACAATTTTCAACATGTGCTTATTTCAGATTCTTTCTTTAATTTTGCCAGATTTAAATTGATTTGGTATACTATTTTATTTTCTCGTATATTAAGTTTGCCAAGAGAAAATATTGTAATCAACAAAAATTTCGAACTAGATTTTGCTAATTCTCTGGGGAGTAAATATCTCTTCCCTTGAATTCGAAAAAAAATATTTTTGTTTATTTGATTGTATCTTTATGCTGTATGTATCTTTATGTATGTTTTTATGCCTATACGTGAACACAAAAATTAGTGTTAGATAAAAGATGCTATGAGATTTATACAAAAAAAAATTGTACGAGTGTATCAAATTTTGAATGAAATTAATCAACGAGAAATTATTTCTTATATATATATATGCATGTATGTTAGTATAGTTACTCAAAACATCTAGAAACAAAATCAAGAGAAATTTTATTCATTTAATGAGTATATTAGATGAATGAAATTCATCACATGGTTTTATCACTGGAACCTAAGATTTGTTTCAAATTTAGGATAAAAGGGGTCATTGAGTTAACCGCCTGTCAATATTTCTATCAGTATGTATTTAAACATATTCCAAAAACGCAGTTGTCTAGAAAAATGAAATTTGGTTAGTGATATTGATACCTAAAGTCGAGATCATTACCAAATTTTACTCTTATTCATCCAATAGGAAGTACAAAATGCATTTTCGTGTCTGTCACTGAATTAGGAAGTTTATTATGTTGACTTCCGCTTAACTTGCGATTCACGCCTGCTAATTTCTTCATGCTTGCTATCTAATTAGATGTCTTCCTTCTCTTCTACAGTTAAGTTATATTAAGTAAAGACTCATCTAAGTGGATAGATGAGCCGAATAAGAAGCGTAAATCGTGGCGGTGAGCATGTTAACTGAACTAGCTGGTGTAGTCTTCCCAAAACTTTCTCGCATACTCTCTAATAAAGGTGTTATCCCAGAGAACGCCTTGCATGGCATTGGTGTAAAGTATTAAGCTTTAACGTGAATTTAGCATTTTTACTAAATCTACTGTGTGATCCGTGGCAATGTTTTTTGCGATTAATCCCTGACATGCTGTTAATAGATCCGAAAATCGATTGTGTGTTTTCGACACGTTTTGTCTTACTGATTTAAACAAATGATACAAAACTACACTTGTAGTTACAAAATCACGTACCAAATTTGATAAATTGAAATCATTGCATTTTTGAGTTATCGTGTTTGCATGTTCCTGGAAGTCAGATCGACATGCGTCAACCCCTCGTTGGATTTGACTTAAAATGTCTGCGTCATTAAGTGATAAATTTATGTACCGAATTTTATCCATTTAGTTCTATTCATTTTATCGTAATCGCTTATCTTATATTCGAATAGCCGGGCAGACAGACTCCCTCTGGACGGATTTTGCTGAGGATTTGACAGAAATCTAAACATTTGGTGTAAAAACCGTATATCAAATTTCATTTGTCTAGCCCAAAGATTTTTTGAGTTATTTTGGTCATAGAGGGACAGACCAACTAGCATACCGACAAAAATGTGTTTCTCGAATTTGGGGAGATTTAAAACTTCAAGAACGAACTAAAGATACGTCAAAATCTTCGAGTTCGAATTTTTTAGCAATTACAATACATTACAATATTTACAACGCTATGGTTGGAAGAACAAATTTCAAGAATTTATTTCGATAATAAACTAATTTCTTATCATTTTATAAAAATTCTTGTTATGGGATAAAATTACATCAACTGGCTGCCTATAATTACGACAAAATATCAATACCCTGATTTTTTTATGACATGTTTTCTTTATTGAGCATCATATCATGCTGAGATTGAATTTTTCAACGACCATAAACTATTGAACTGATAACGAATTCTTCGAGATTGAAAGGACAAGCAACGCCCGCTGCCGCAATTATTAACGCGCACCTCTCGTCCGGCGCAGCGTGGCACCTTGTTTTGGGTCTCTTATAAATATACTAACCATACCAGGCATATTCCATCCTAATATTTACTGCTGGGGGTCAACCGATAAAGTATGCCAAGAGTGATAACGGGAAACGAGCTGTGCCAGGGGGAGCGGCGCTTCTGAATATATATGTACACATTATATATAGACTCTCTATTCGAGTATGGTTTAGTGGCTTATGTCTGTCTTAGCGCAGACCCTCAGAAGATTTTCGCCACAGAATAAATCAAAGGGGCGGACTACTTGCACGAGGGTGAACGGATGAATAATTTTCCAGATGATGGCGTTGTTTCTTTCTACCTTTTTCTTTCCCTTTCCATTAAATTATTTAAGTAATAATTTGTGATAAATAATAAATATTATATTAAGTAATATGTTTATCTTTCATTTAAATGAAGATTTCTTTAAACCTAATCCATCTACCTTTCTATTTGGATTCTTGGATTATCACAGACTTGTTTTCTTTTTTTGTTATCTTTGGCGAGTAAAAAACCAAAGCATAAGAATGGCTCTGGAATATATATTTCATTTAAAATATAATTATATTTAATATTTAAGTATATATTTCCTTTTTACTTTTGGCTATGTATTTTTCATAAAGAAAAGTTTCGGTAAATATAAACGAACTGATTTAATGAATTGATTTTTGAATTATTTATATTGTTTTCAATTCATTTAATTCTCAATTACTTATAGTGAAAACTTTAAAAAAAAAAACTTGGTGTTTGACATTTTATGGTCCATGTGAAGTTGAGATTCTTAGTTTACGACCGCCTGCTTAGAATCTCTTCCTGAAACCGCTGATACGTTCTTTTGTACCCAGTATTTTCGCTTTGGAAAATTTGCAAAATTTTACTTTCGAATCATAATTTTTTATCGTATACGAAGTATATACTTTACTAGGTAAATTATATATCTCAATATTTTAATATACTTGTAAATTATTATAAATTTAAAGGAATTGAATTTTGCAGCCTTTAAGAACTTTTTAATAAAGTAATTGTGTTACAGAATCCACTATTGATAAATATACATAATCTTCCAAATAGCTTTGATTTTTTCAAGTTATAGTGTTGAAAACATTTTCTTCTTATTTTAGCTAATATGCGGATAAAAAGAGTTTACAAATTGACTCAGATCACATATTCATTTCAACTACCCATCTCTATTTCTCCTTATTTATTTTTGACTTGTAAGTTCTAGATATTGAATGAATTATTTTAAAAAAATGTATGCGATATATCCAAGCTTATAAATTTACTCCAATTTTTTATGCTACGTGCATTTCAAACATAGGAATAATCAGTAACTAAGGATCATCGAATACCCATTCCACACATTGGTTCTATTTGTCAATCACTTGTAGGATCATAACCTTTCGTGACTGCTTATCTTTTACAATCCTTAAGTAAATGTTTGCTTTCGGTGTCAGTTATAAGTTTTTCAACTCATAAGGAATATTTTGATTTTTACCTTTTGTAAATTTTGTATTTGTATTGATTGTATTGATTTAATTGTGTTGTTCCTTATACGTTCAAAATTATCTTTAACTTGGCTTTTCGAAAAATATTTTTTTTAATGTTAAAATTTTCTGTTAGAAATTTTCAAATTATCAGTAATTTTCAAATAGTTATTTAAATTTTAGATTCAAGAGTTAGATATTTTTTTAGTCGTTTCTTTAAAATATACTAAAGATTACCAGTATAAGCACAGTGCACATTCATGCAGTGTTGGGGATATGTTCAGTGTTATAAGGGCATGTACTATAAGATGACTTTCTTAAATTCAAATATATCTCTAATTATTGCTTGTGAGTTTGTTACTTTTTTTAAGCTACCAACTTTAATGCTCATACATAAATAACAAGTAAATGTATATGTATGATTTCTAAATAAAACCAATAATCAGTAGGAGTGGTTTCTCCGAATGTTCTCGCAGATTCCTTGATAAAAGTATTTTCATCCTCCTGCCGTCGATATTTAGTGAAGACACGAACTTCACGAATGCTCAAACTTTTACTTTTAGAATTCTGTACAAGAGCATATTCTGCTTTGTAGTATAGTAAAGAAAACTGACTCTGCATTTTGAGCGCTTTTTTTCGATCTATTGAAACTAAAATTTCACACAGAATTACTATTTTTAAAAAAAATAATATACTAAATTTTATTGACCTAAACAATTTTTTAGTTATCAGGTTTAGAAACGTACAAGCGCACAGATTGACAGACGATCAATCTTTTGACAGATTTCATTCAAAATTTGATGCAGACCTTTACTTAATATGGTAAAAACTTGCAAAAATTTTTATCCAGCGTTTACTTGCTGTCAGACAGCCAGACAAACTCATTGTCTGTGAATGAATTTATTAAAAAATTTGATAGAAATCTTCGAATTTAGGACCATATATCAAATTTACAGTTCAAAATATTTTTGAATTATCGTATTCATAGGCAGAGAGAAAAATATAAAACCAAAAGTGTATTTTTCGATCATAGACAGGTTTGAAACGTGGAAATACGCCAAAATACGGCAAATTTTTTTTGACGGTTACGTTAATTTCTCTTTAGATTACTTGGTATACGAAAAATTTAAAATAAAGGAGGGGGAATCTATGAAAATGTTAAATTTATATCAAATGTAATACGAGATTAATTATCGCTGTGTACGAGAACTAATCACAGTTTTTTGTCGGGTCATTCGAATTATAAAGAATCAATCCTGCGAGAGTCCAGCATTATTTGTTACTTTATATTCTGCTATCTGACATTTGTCGACTTAAATAATCTTACATCTGATTGACATATTTCGTTCAATTCTAAGAGCTTTCTCTGATTCAATTCTGCTATCGATAAAAATTAATCCATTTCAGTCCACACTTCATCATATTCATTCATCAATCCCCGCTGTCGAACAACATATTCCCATCTATAACGATGATCTCTACGCTACTGTTCTGCTGAAGTTACCATTGATCTTGCGAAATTCCGCCGTCCTCTTTCTCTTTATAAGTCTGCATGCTATCTGCACAATATATACGTTGCATTCCATCAGAGGCCGTCTCCGTAACATTGCCTGCAATGATTGATCAGCATCGCCTCTTCATTTTTCCTGCTGTCCACCCAGGTCAAAAAATGAGGGGCCTCAGAACGCTCATGTCAGAATTTTTAAGACGTTCATACGATGGGATGTGCCTATTCTATACCGAAATTGCCGGCCTGTTTAACAGGATATATTTGTGAGGTCCCAGACAATGCATTAGCAGCTAGGGATGGGTGGATAACATGGATTTAGAAAATTTTGTTATTATTATTTTATGTGAACATTACTTTGAGAGCTTTTAAATATAAAAGAAGCTTGACTCGTATCATAGTCATCATTTTGTTTCCGTTATTAATGTGTATGATTTTCTTTTACGAATATTATGAGTGTAGTTTAATTATTATCTTTCAAAAGGGTAATAGTTGTTAATTTTATGCTTTGAATGATTAGTATTCCGATCAGGCCCGTTTTTATGTAATAGTTATTCAATTAGTGGTATGTGAGTATGTCATAAGAAATACGCCTACTCAGAAATAGATTTTCTTTTGTATTTCGTTCGTGAGTTGAATCTAAAACGTATAGGGTAAATGACGTGAGGTTTTTATTACGTGATGATTTTTATTTTAGTATTAATACTTTCTTTAATCGTACACATCTATTAATTGTTTTAGGGTATTTAATTAATTTTCTTCTTATTATCATATATCTTCTATTTCAATCTTACGGATTGTGTATATGGGTGTATTAAGTATTCTATATAATATCCTTTTTGAGATGTTGTCATGGTCATTTTAATTCTTATGAATAAAAGAATAGTGAAATACTGGTGAAATGTGTCATTGATATTTTTTTAATTAACATGACTGGTATAAAAAATATTTAATGATTTTACCGCTTGGTAAGAGAAAGTTATCTTTGTTCAATTTCATTTTATAAAAACTAGATCAAATATAGAAGAGATGGGGAGAAGAAAAAATGACGCTCGCACACAAACTTCGCTAACATTCTTCATTCTCATGCAAACAATCGCATTGTTTTTCTCGAATTTCCCGTTTAGCTTCTTAACTGTAGTGCCCGAATCTGATTCATGGATCAAATGATCATAATTTTAAAACTTATAATCTAAAATTGCCATTCATAGACGTTATAATTCGACACAAAAATGATGGATAGTACATAAACATCTCTAGTATTTTTTGCTCATTTAATTAAATGAAAACAATAACAAATTTTCAGAACAGAAAGTCTTGTCGAATTAAATGGTAGAGAAAATAACACCGATAAAATGTTAATTTGAAAATTTGTTCCAGCTAATTCGAACAACACCTGGAGAAGATTGGAATGCAAAGAAAATTACACATATATTTAATGTTTGCTTCAATTCAAAGATGCACCTGTTGTTGTTTTTCCCAACACCTTGTCCTCCAAAACAATGCCCGATCTCAAATGATTATTTATAGTAAATTTCTGGAAATTATTATTTTTTATTTCTGAACTTATTTAACATGACAATGAAGCTTTGTAGATTTTGACAACAGACTATTATCGTTTAGTATTTCAACGAACAAATAACTTTCACTTCTTAAAACAAAAACAAAAAATTTCCATTGTTTCTGTCATGTTTACGCTGTTGTCAAACGGGAATTCACGAATTTGGCTTAAATTGAGTTCATATAATGTTCCCCGGAGAAAAATAGGGCAACAGATTTTTTTAATGTTTACTGTTTAATTAAGAAACTCTGCTTACTCATACTTACTGCAAACTCTCATAGAACACTCTGCTTTGTTTATTGCTAAAGTTCTTACTGTGTAACCTCATATTGTTTCACAGAAGTAGCAGTGAAAGTATTTTCCTCGGCGCGCCACTTTAGATATTTTAAATCCCACTTCAGAACTTCCACTTTTACTCGAGAGACCTCAACCATTTAAATGCCTAGATAAGTAGGCCCTCGTACGTCCCTGCGAGGGATAAGGGGATACGAAACTGCCTAAAAAGAGCTAGCGTAAGTTCCGCGTGTGCCAGCTGCTATCATCTTTGGCTGATTTTCTAAAGCTTGGGTTAGAGGGGAGAAGCATTTCATGGCTACTCTGGGACATACTATCAGATTGTATGTGGTTTGTTAAAGCATTTTAAGATGTTGAAGATTTGACTGTTTTTAGTTTTATAGAAAGGATTTCAGGATTTTAGGGTTGTCGTCTCATTTTAAAGCTGGTGTTGTGCTTGTTGTGGAAATTAAACTAACTCAGCCATCAAAATATGCTTTATGGTTAGAAAATAATCTTATGTTACAAAGCAACATCATTTCTTTTATTTTATTTTTTAAAAAGAAACTGTGTTTAGGAACTGTTAGTAATAGCAGATCCTTGTAGAATAATTTACTGTGATTAACAGATGTCAATATAAAAAATTTAATTGTGTTATAAAATATTATTTCTAGCTTGCTTTAAGCAATTACGTTTATGGTCATTCAAGAAATACCTTAACAAAAACGTTTCATTAAATTAATAGTAACGAATTCATTATACATATTGCAAACCGTTGAAACTTTCTCTGTTGTTTTTGAGCTATCTCTGTCAGTAATAATAATTTATATTTGCCGTTATGAAAATAACATTTAATAATTTATCTCACGGCATAAAGTGTAGAAAAGACAGAATTATAATTTGGTGGATTTTTTTTTTCCTAATGAAAATCTCCGTTTAAAAAAAAACTGCAGCATAACCAGTTTTTGAAGTTCACATTTGATCCATCAACTGTTTGAAATATTCTAGAAGATAGAAATTAAAACGAATCTCACGATCCTCTGAAAATTGATTGTGTTCGATGTGGTGAAACACTGTAAAGAAAAAAAAGTAACTTAATAATTCCAACAGTTTTTAGTCTTTCTTTAAGAATTACAAGAGTTGTTCCTTTTCTTACTTGTGTTTTTTTCATCTTTTGATCATGGTTCAAAATTTCGACGTCCGTTACCTCATAACTTTGGTCTAGCTTCAAAATGAAATGCTGGTTTAATCAATAAATCAAATGCTGATTAGTGTCATTACTTTAAACTATCAATCAGAAAAATTTCAAATTATTATTATTTTTTAATTTTCAATTATTTTTTCTATGTAATATATATAATATATATTTTGACTTAAATATAAAAGGAGCAGTCCGATTACATA
The DNA here is from genome assembly GCA_026543865.1 of Argiope aurantia. Lineage (NCBI taxonomy): Eukaryota > Metazoa > Arthropoda > Arachnida > Araneae > Araneidae > Argiope > Argiope aurantia. The sequence continues at coordinate 40,991 of JAPMOR010065854.1, forward strand.
AAGAACATTACGTTACATCCCTGAATAATATTGTCATGCAATTTAGCGGTAATCTTAAATTTCAGTGAAATTAAAATGAAGAAAAAGAATTCCAGGTTTGGTAGGCTTTTTTTTCTTTTCTAGAGCGAAAAATAGCACGTTATCTTTATCTAATGCATAAATGTCTGATTAATATTCTAGTAATACACGCTGATGTCTTTGAGGAAAACCGATTCCATTCCCGGTTTCGAAACAAAATTTAATGCAAGGTGACGCATTTCCTTTCCCTTCCAAATTTCTAATGGAACTTTTTATTCTTTTTCAAGTAACTTGTTTCGGTTCCTTTAGAACAGGCCAGATATCGATATTTCATGTTATTTTTTTTTCAATAATTTAAGACTGAATGTTCTTCGGTTATTTATTGCTCTTATATATCAATAATATGAATCGTACTGCAACCCCAAATAAGTTTTATTTATTTCATTGTCATCACATAACTTTTTGTGCTTTTGTGTAGATGTATTGGATTTTGTAGTGAATTTAGAAATATATTGAATTCCACTTAGTTGACTTTTGTTCATGAAATTATTGTTAGTTCAAAACCATATCTAGCGGTCTAAAATAATGAAACGAAATGTTTGAAACCTAAACATATATAAATTAAATCTTCATTATTCTCATATAAGTTTGAGGTATAAATTAGCTTGATAGAATGATTTTAATGATTTAAAATTTCTAATTCAAACAAATTTTGATAGTTTTTTCTTTTAAGCAAAACATTATTTTGATTTCTTAAGTTTGAATTATAGAGTTTTCAAAGCGCATTAGCCATATTGATTCATATATAGCTAAAACTCTGGAATCTGAAAAATTTATTACTGAAAATTTGTAGGAACATGCATCAATAAATACAAGTTAGCAATTTTGAAAAAAAAAAGATATATGTAGAATGCGAAAGGCTAAGTCGGGCTCTTGGTAGCAAATGTTTTCAATAAAAATAATGGGTGATACTAGAATTACTATTAATCTGGAAAATTATCCTATATTTTTCAAATAATTTAAACAGACTTTTAGTGGAGACAGAAAGATATACAGAAAAGATCCATCGAAAAATAAAAAGACAAAACTCTATAAAATTGTTAGACAGATATGGTGAGAACAAAATTAATTACTGATTACCAAATTCATTATAGTTATTTAAAATGAAAAGTTCACTAACGCTGAGTGTGATTTAATAATATATTCAACTAAAGGGAAAGCAACAAAGAATATTGAAACAGATTATTTGTTTTCAAACCTGCCCCTCTTATGTTCCCCAGAAACACATATTACTGGTATTTCAGATGCATATCTGATGAATTCTGCTTATTGCTCATTTGACGCAGCACGGCCAAATCTGGCTTTTGTATCAAAAAACCTAACTTAACCAATTAACTGCTTATTGCTCAATGAGCAATGCTCAAACTTAACCTTTCTTTAATCGGAATTATTTTCATTCTAAAATGGATGCAACCCACTGGCTAATAACATGCCTTTTATATAATATGCTTATCCGGTTTCCATTATTTTTTCTTTTTAATTTAATAATTAATCCTAATGAGAGACGTTATCTCATACACACAATTCAAATTGTAATATATTAAAATCAGCTAATAGATGTAGATTTCGCGAAATTTTAAAAATCGGATAAGATTTGTTGAAAAGAAGTTATGTCAGTATTGGGATAATCATATTTTTAGCGATACTTTCTCATATACGAAGAAAAGAGAAAATATTTTGGTTGTCAAAAAATTCACACTCTAGATTTTGACGAACCTACTCATTTCATATCTCGGCGAGTTCGAAAAATACATTTTTGGCATTATGTCTGCCTGCCCGTTTGTGAACACGATAACTGAAAAGTACTTAGATCTGGACGAATGAAATTTGTTATTTGTAGTTTTCTATCAAATTTCTGTCTGTTTGGTGGGAGTGTGCAGGTGAACTCGATAATCTCAAAACGTAAAGAACCAAATACATAAAATTTGGTACACTTGATAAGAATCTACATTTAGATGCTAAATCTGTAATAGATAACCGTTTGTTGATCTGTACATTCGCACACATGTACTTACAAAAATTTAATTCAATGAAATCCGATATGTGATATTATGAGTACAAATGTAATTTCGTGTCAAATTTTGTTTACAATTGGTTGAAAAAAAAAGCGTCCAAAATGCACGAAACAAACTAACAAAAATTATAAATTCATGCAAAAAATTAATATTTCGTAATTATTGTTCGTCAATGCATGCAATTCATTCGCGGTCTTATTGATTGTCCACAATTTTAAGAGCGTTGGGGGGGGGACAAAGGAATAGGACAATTATTGAAGAGCATGTGAGAAATTTCGGGTTGACCACTCCAGCTGGCTATTCAAATTATTGAAATACAGCAAACAAATTTGCATTGTTCTTTACTTTTAGCCGTGATAATGCCCTTTTATTTCAACGATCAAATATTTTATTTCAATCATTATTTTTCGTTGTAACTTGATGAATTTCTAAAATGTTCTTATCTTCACATAATATATTTATTTCCATTTTATCTTGCGCTTACTTCGCATTCACACTTTGAATATTACAACATTAATTCCTATATAATTCTCTCTTTTTTTTCCTTTTTGAAAATATGAGCATGGAAACATACTACCGATCAGTAGCGTCAAACATCAGAATGCGGTGAGAAATCCCAGCAGCATTTTTTTTTATTAAAAAAAAACATAATAAGATGGTACTAAATCCTCATTTATCTGAAGTCCATCTGCTAGAAATGAACTTCGACTGCAATTTTTTCACACATTTATGATAAGTACCCTTGCTAATTTTGCCGCCGTATCAGACATCTGTTCAGCATACTTCCCTTTCTATCACGGCACTGAAAAATGATTAGTGTTTCTACTAAAGGTGCAATCTTCCACATTAATCTTATTCCGAAGCGAATGTTTAATGGTAGTTTAAACCACCGTGTCTGGAAATCATTGCTTCATGTTGAAAATCCCATCCGCTCGCAGTTCCGCACGATTTTCTTTACCGCCTCCCACTCAATCTGGGTTCGTGGGATACAAATAACGTGGGTCGAGGCATCTTACGTTCTTGTAACGATAGACATGCGTCCCATTCCGGTTTGCTGTAAACATATGCAGCGAGATGTGACACTTCTGTATACATGATGGACGGAGGTTTCTTCCGCTTCATTTGTCTCTTGTCAATACTCCAGTTGAATAAACCCGGGGATTGTATCTTTGGAAATAGACGCCGATGGAAATTGATTGAAACCATGATGAGTGTGGGAAAAGTCAGTTAAGAGCAGGATGTCCGAAAATAATTTTTCTTCATTCAGCGAAGCATATTCAAACTGCATCCGGTGTAAATAAATAGATTGTAAATGTGACATTTGGCCATTTTTTATGGACATAGGTAATTGATCGTGTTTTATTTTCTACTAATTAGTCTTGGTATTCTTTTAGTTAGCCACAATTTATTTCAAAAATTTGTAAAGTTTGAAATTATGGATGCATGTGTTCATGGTGTAATAATAGAAAAAACGCTCATGTAATACAGATTAAACAGTTTATCTTCATTTCATCTTATGATCATGTTCTTGAATTGAAACTAAATAATTGGAATACTTTTAATTACAAAATTTCTAACGCCGTCATTGTTATGAATCAACGCTATTTAAAATTTTCTTTACCTGAATTTTGTGTTTCAATTACAATGATCAAGTATCCCGAATTAGCAGTGCAAATCCTGAAATTTTCTTAGATTAAAAAAGTATCTGGTATAAGAAATGTGTTTGTTTCTTGCCTAAAAGTGTGTCTTGTGTAAAAAGTGACCTAAATATGCATTGCAATCTCCTAATTATCCAGATTTGTACTAATTGAAATTTAAATATTAATTAAATTTAAATGTATAAAAATTAAATTTTAAATTTTGATATTTTCTTATATGTTTTAAATGATCATACATCTTGGAACAGCCGTTGAATGAATTTTAATTAATTGCGAGTTGCATTTTTTTTCTATCTGATAAATAATTTGTTAAGAAATTTATAACCTAAATAATTTTTTCGAATATTTAGCTTCTGAAAATTTTTCCAACTTTTGTTATACAAAGAATCTGGACACTTTTATATGATTCCCAAACACAGATTTGTTTGCAAATAGGTTCGAATAATCTTGAAATGAAGCAATATTTTTATTTATATATATATAGCGCTGCAAAACTGTTATGCAATTCAATGCTATAATTGTAAAATTTTAATCCGCAAAAACCGTGGGATGCAACAGAAAATAGACTAACCCTCTTGCCTTAGTTCACTTACGAAATAACTAAATCTCAATTTTTAAAAATGATTCAATAAATGAAGAAATGATTAATGAAATTTAAATGTTAATTTGACATTTAAATATAATAATTAAATGTAACAAAAATGATTGAATTTAATTTATATACTTTATTAGGAAACTTCTGCATCAATCTGGTGTTTTTTTTAATGAGTTTGTATCCAGTTCTGTGGTTGTCTAGTCAACAAAAATCTGAATGCTAACTTACTGATAGTTACTGATTGGTGTTTGAAAGAGCCAATACGAAGCATTTTGATCAGTGCCTAAAAACATTTTATTCCTATCCTTGTGATATCTGAAAAGAGAATCATATAACAGCAGTGTGTGTTGTTTTTTAATTAAGAACATTCTGTCAGTGTATGTTTATATATTTTGAAAATTGCTGTGTGAATGACTCTACTTTAAAAAATTACAATGGAAATAGTTCGCTATCAGTATTATTATTTAAGTTTGATTTATGCCAATTTTTCTTATCATTGAAATTATATATGCTTTGAGGTATAGGTATTAAAAATCTACCTGATTGTTATTTTAAAAAAATATTTATGTGGCTTAATTGTTTAAAATGTCGAGGAAGCGTTATATAACTTAAGAAATGTTTCTTCTGAGATATGTAACTATCATGAGATAAGACCGTTACTGCAATCAAAACGTAAAACATATTAATGCTGAGTATAACAATTTGAAAGTTTTGCCAACGAACTTTTTTTTTCTACATTTTTATCGCGTTGACATTTGTGAGGAATAGAGCTAATGTGTTCGAATTCACTCAAATATTCTAGATTTTTTAAAATTATATCATATAAAAATGACCGTCGATGCAAATACTTATAATATTTTTCAATCGGAATGTTCAAATGGCTATTAAAAACCATTGCTTGTTATTTATTTCAATATACATTTGGAAGTTTAAAATATATTTTCATACATTTTTTGTCTTATCTTTTTTATTTTTCCATATGAAGTGTACAAAAAAAAAAAAAAAAAAAAAACAGTATTGTAATCGTCAAAAGAGAGAGACACCTTGGCGTTTTGAAGAACTTCGCGTTTTAAATTTCTTTGAATCTCAAACATATATTCTTGGAATTGTGTCTGTCCATATATATGATAATTCC
>JAPMOR010065854.1:46481-99849 GCA_026543865.1 Argiope aurantia
AAAAAAAAAAACTCTTGGCTTCTGTACTTGTGGTTCCATCTTCATTTACTTGTTCTGTATGTATGTTAGGAAAACGCAAAATACGTGCAATTTTTTAATTCTCATATTTAATCCTTGAAGATATTTCAGGACTCTCAACTTTATTCGAATAGTAATTAATTCATTTATATTATAGATAGGTATAACAAAAAAAGGCATTGTTATGAATTGTGTTTTAATTAATTTTGAAAAATTAATTAAAATAAAAAAAAGTTATACGGAACTGAAGTTTATGTCATTGAAAAGTCAACTTTTAAGATGATGTAAAAATATTTTTTGTGCAATATATGGTTCCGAATTTATGGTGGAAAAACGCAAAACCAATCTATTTTAATTTCATCCTTTTTAAAGATATTATCATTTTTTACAGTGTAGGTAATTTTTCTAGTCTCTAAGGAACATGTGTGTCACACTTTGTTCAGTTCTGTCTAAGTATTTAGAATTATATAAGGTTCAAACAAACAGACATTTAATTTTATGTATGTAGATTTATTCTTCTTTATTTCTTACACATTTTTTGTTCTTTTTAGTTAGAACTGTAAGTCATTTATAGCAAGAATTTCCAAACTGTAGATCACAAATCAACTATTGGTGGGTCGTGACTTGATCATATATATATAATATCTTTCCACAGTTTACAAGAATATGGAGGTCGGGATAGCCTGGTCGGTAGAGCGTCGGATTCGCGTCCCTTTGGTTGCGAGTTCGAACCCCCGGCCGAAGATTCCCCGCGTGCTTGGTGGCTGACGCGCGTTAAATCTGTCGCGGTCACAAAGTCCTCCATGTCGAGAGTAATACCACTGGGGATACCGGAGCAGGGGTGATCGTTCTCTGATTCAGGTCTAAATTACGATATGTGAATGAAATGCGTGAATGAAGTCCGCTCCATAAAAAGGGTTGTGACGTGTGTGCATGTAGCTAAGTCGTTCTCTTGGCCCTAGTTGGCGCTACTAAAATAAGAGACGTTCCCTTTCGGCTTAAAATCGTTGATTTCAAACCAGCGGGCTTGCCTATGGCAAGGGCCATTGGAAACAACAACAACAAGAATATGGTGTATTTTAAAATCTTCATCAAGTTACATACTAGAAAAAATTTTTGAAGTTATATATAATATTAAAGGGGATACAAAAATTTCTTTTTCACTCATAAAATGTTTTGGAGAGCATAGCATTGCTCGTTTCTGAAAAAATTCAGTGTGCTGAGAATGAAGTGAGCTTTTATAGATTCGGTTCCTAAAAATGATTGGCGATGCTTGAAAGTTTGGCGACAAAATTTTAAATTTTAGAATTTTAATTCTTTTAACGTTTGCTTTTACTAATCATTTAATTTATCAGCTTTATTTATTTATCTCTTGTAAACTAGCAGAAGAAAATGAAGAAGCTGATTACAGTATAATGTTGAAGATTTGCAGCTGCTTCTTTCAAAACTGAGCAAGAAGTTGCACATTTCTTAGTTTGAACTTTTATGGCAGACTTATCTCTGCGATCTCAGATATCTGCTATCAGTCATACATCTTCCATTCTCTCTGTCTCTTCCGTGCAAGCAGAAAGGCGTAAACGACTCTCCTGATAAATGGGACATTTAGAAATGCTGTTAGGCACCTAACGGGGCACCTGTTCAAACAGAGCTCGGGACGCATCGTGAGCTAAATGTCCTAATGAATATATTTAAGTCTATCCGTGTCTCATTATGGATTCAGCCAGTCTTTAAAATATTATCTTCCTACCGTTCCGTATATGACCTGTTGTTTTTTGTGTTTCACATTGAGAGGCGAATATTCTTTTTCTTATCCGTACACAAAATTCTTCTGAATAACCGGATGAGTTGCGACAGCATCCAAATTTTGCTCTTTGTCCCGAATTGCAGTATTATTTTCTTAACAGGAAATGGATCAGGTTAAAAAAGTTTCGAAATTAAATATTTTTTAAAATGATATTCTTAAGCATTATTTTTGCTAAAATTTATTCGTAGAATTAATTCACAAAATAAGCCATCTTATAACTGCATTAAATTTTTTGAAAGTAAAATTTTATTGAATTTCTCTTCAATATTTTTGTTATTTTTTCGAAGAATACTTATATACGTGATGGTCAATCCAGGATGAATCAATCTTGTGAGAAAATAGTAAAAATGACTGCAAAATGTTTTTTTGCATATTTTCCTACACTTCATTATGGGGAATTTTAATTCATTAACTATTTTTTAATTATTTTATTGGATTTTCATCATATGTTTTTTAAAAATAATAATCTTCCTTGATATTAATCTGACTTATGACGGCATATGTAAATTTTAATGACAGTTAATTTTGTAGTCTACTATTGTTTTGTCTATCAGGAAAGTTTTAACTTTCCTGTGTCTTTAACATTTCAAAATGTTCTATTAACATAACAATAAATGTTAATTCAAAAATCTGTAGATAAATAATTTGTTTCCATATCACATTTGCTGATCTTTTATGTTGAAAGACATAAATCAATGTTTTTATATTCGAATGTAGACATCACTTCTTAACTATTCTTTGTCATTTTCCTTATTACAGTTCTTTCCTGTTTACTATATGTTCTGCTACTGGTGTCTGTCTGTTATGACATGCTGTTTTCGCAAGTTCCTGAAGAATAAAATGATTGTTCGTTACAAACAGTTCTTTAACGATAATTTTTTTAGTTTTATTTTATCGTTATAATTGGCATTAATGAGAATTTTTTTAATTATTTATTTTTTATTGACATTTTTATCCTATCATAATATTGTAACTTAAAATTTAAATGTCCTATTTACATTTTATATTTTTCATTCTTTTTATGTTTTAACCAATTTTTCATAACGAAACTTCAAAACGAAATGTTGTATTCAGTACTTTTTCTTTTGTTCTCTTCTTTGCACAAAATTATAAGCGGTATTGGTTTTAAAAACTTTTTTACTCAAATTTCATCTGTATATTTTTAAATACCGAAACCATGGCACAATTTAAAAAATATATATATTATACTAATCTTTCTATATTATAATAAGATATTATTAATCCAATCTGTAGTATTTAGAACTTGACTTCAATTCTAAAAATATTCAACTTTTTAGGTATATTAAATGTAAATCGTAATTAATGCTTTTTTTGCTTTTAAGTGTTGTTTACAGTCTTTACTTTCTTTTCTAAAATTTTATTTCTTACTCTTAGAGAAGAACTTGATTGTATTTCTTGTATTATTTTGTTTTGAAAATAATACAAGTTTTATTTTGAATATATAGTGCAAAATTTTGCTTTTTTCGTGGAAAGGATTTAAAGATTACTGGTAAAATTATTTTCTAGCAACAGGAGAATTTTGTAAAACTGATGATGAATTAAAGTATCAAATTGAAAACCTGAAGTTATCAAAATATGCTTCAGTTAAAGTTTTGCCATATTTGCTATGCTAAAAGCTGTGAATAAAGGTTTCTTCTGAATAATTCGAAATATAAGTCTTTATAGTATTTTCTTTGAGGTATATCAAAATCATTGCTTATATATTTTTCAAAGGATGGATTTAAAACGATATATAAATAAAAAGACATAGTCAAAACTTTACTAAACAACTTTGCATTATTGCAAATTTAATTCTAGTAAAGCAAATTCATTTAAAAGTAATAATTATGAAGTTTAATAAATTAGTATTTCTAGATTATTACTGAGTATAAAAGTAAAAAAAAACAAAAAAACATATCTTATTTAATATTACATATAATTAAAAATATTTTAATAGTTGTCTGTCGAGTTGATTGTTAATGAGTATTAAATACAATATTAGTTATCCAATTTAAGTCCATTGAATATTTTTTTCACTGTTGCTATTATTTTTTAAACTATTTTTTCGTAATTTTTTTGAAATATTTACTAATTGATTATTTTTTAATTCAAAATAATTTCGAAGTTTCTTCGTAAAATCAGTCCATTACATCTTTAAAGGAAGTGGTATAAATTATCAGTATATATTCTTCATCAACATTGCGTAAATTACAGTTAGTTCCAGATAATTTGTCTTTCCATTCCATGAAATTTGAATATTTTCGAAACATGATATTTTTATCAGAGAACAAATATTCCTCGAACAATTATTTTTGGAGTTTTTTTCTCTGGACATTTTACAATGCAGAAAAAAATATATAATCGATTTTTTTTCTTATGCATTATATAAATGAAATACTTTTGATTATGGGTGAATCAGGACTGTGAGGAAAAATGGCGTTTTACTGTATTTTTAAATCCTTTTCAATTAGCAATCTAACTATAATTTGAAACAAAAATTGAGAAGGTTCGAAGCATTGTTTCTTAGCAAAGGATTGAGTATGTGTAATGCTCAGATTCCTTTAATTCCTTGAGATAATCTTTTAATATTTTATTTCTAATTTCCAAGCAAATTGGTTATATTAAATTACTAGCCGCCTTTGGCGACCAGCCGGTTCGCTAGTATTACCACTGACTGCAATTTTCAATTAAATATTTTAAGTATTTATTATTAAGTATTAAGTAAGTATTATTAAGTATTATTATTAAGTATTTTAAGTTATTTATTTATTTATTACCAGCCGGTTCGCCTATATTACCGCTCGCTACAATTTTCAATTAAATATTTTAAGTAACTGGTCTCTTAATAGATTCTCAAACAAAACAATTTTAATCTTCAAATTTTGATAGTCATACCAAACTTATACTGTTATTTAGATCGTTTCGTTCAATTTACTCTATATATTTTGCTAATTTGTTGTCATTTCCGGTAAAACGTCAACTTTAATTTAAAGTGAAAATGATGAAATTGCAATTAATATAAAGATATTTTTTAATAAAACCAAGCGTTTTATTTTATTTATCATCTTTATTGCTATTTATTTATTACTATTATTATAGAATATGAGTATTGCAAACAGAATATCTCGGTATTTAAGTCTTATGTGAACTACAAAATATTTTTGATAATTTATGTAATATCTCAAAGAATAATTCAACAAAAATTTCTCAGATTTAGCATAAAATTCAGTTTTTAGTTTTGCTTTCAAAAGGATTGAAATGAAATCAATAATAATATTTTGTTCTGGCCTATAAATATATTTCAAAAATTATGAAGTCTAAATTTAATGCAGTAAGGTATCATTTTCTGAGAAATATTCTGGACACACCAAATTTTAAATGAATGAATGAATGTTTCTATTTTCCACGATCAACTAAGACTTATTTATGAAGTTTTGAATGTTAAAAATCTAGAAAAACTCAACATTTTCATAATCTTAGGCCAATTATTCTTAGAAACCTGCGCGCTGATTGGCGTATTTTTTTTGAAACGATCGATGGAAAATCTAAAATTATCCTTTTTTTTATTGAATAGTGATATTCAAATTTTCATAAATCATTCAGTTTAAGTGATTGATTTAGTTGAATGGAAATTAACTCTTTTTATTTAAAATATTAGTGTTTCAAGAGCATTTTGTTATTCGTGATTTCGACAGCAGAAGCTTTATGTAAAATCAAAAATTCGTTATTTATTAGAGCATTTATTGAATTAAGTTACATAAAATATAATCATTTTTCTATCTAAACCATTTTAGTAAATCTGTTGTGTTCGTGCGTCAACAAAAATAGAATGCAGACAAACTTATTATGAAACTAAATCTTATTACATTATAGATAATATTATCAAATTTACATCAACTTATTTTCATTCAAAATTCTAGCATCGTTTTTAAACAACAAATTAAAAGTTCCAAAAATATCACTGTTACCAATCTGAATTTCACAACTATTTACAAAATAAAATTTATAATTATTAAAATAATCGTTTGGTACTTTTAAATAAAATATTTACGATTTATGTCGCAACAGATCTTTGTCTTACTAAAGGTTTACAAATTAGCTGTGTGGCCCTGATTTGAATGGATATCTTGTTCATATTAAACAAAACTTGCCTTAAAATAAAACTTATTTATTGGATTAATAATATATAGAGTGTAAAAGATCATAAAAGAATTTTTCTTGAATTTATTTTTTAGAAAAAATAATATTTCATATTTGTTTCATTTCCTACAGACACGTGACGAAAATTATATTTTTTCAGATTTCATTTCCAAAAAGATTTAATTTATTTTCAGTTAGAGCTTTAATCAATGTGATGGCAACACTTTGAAAAAAGCTATTTTTTTCTCCTGAATGCGAAACGTGCTTAATCCTCATTTTTATTTTTGATGAAAAAAATTATTGAAAAACATAGTTAAAATATTTATTTAAAAATTCATTAAAAATAGAAATTTAATGTTAAGATTAAAACATTAGTATCATTTAAAAGATAAATTTTTGATCTTTAACTTCATGTAAAAATCTTTTTTGTGTGGTAATATTTTCGGAAGTTATAGTAGAAACACGTCAAAATTTTGCTTAATTTTTAAATAAATAAAATTCTAATTAAAAATTCGAAAAAATAACCCCCAGGTGCACATTCCCGGCCTCCAAGGTATACACGTGCCAAATTTGGTAGCTGTAGTGTGAATGGTCTGGTCTGTAGAGCGCCAACACACACACACACACACACACACACACACATTGAGCTTTATTATAAGTATAGATATAGATATAGATATAGATATAGATATGCTTGCTTGCTTGATTTGGTTTGTGAATCCAATCTGGCCTATCGAATGTATTCTTGAGACATAAAGTATTAACGTTTCTCTGTAGTGGCGAATTAAAGTATTTGTGACTTTTGGCAATGTAAAGTGTCCTTTTAATTCGCTGATCAATTTAGCTTCATATTTTTAACATGTTAAGGATTTATTTTAAGTTAATCTTTTTTATTATTATTAATTATGAAAATGTATATGCAATCATTTATTTATCTATTATGTCGTTATGTGACTGCACGTTTATGTACAATGTTATTGGAACAGTAGTTCGATAGTTATAAATATTCTAATAATGAAATAAACGTAATGAGACTTTTAAGAACCTTATCAATTGCGCTTAAGAATTGTGCTGATATTTTCCTAATATTTTATAATTTATAGAATTTGTATTTTTGCAAACCTATTTATTTGACAAGTAGGAAAATAAAGTTTTTAATCGCTCGGCTTGCGGCCCTCTTTCAGCGTAACGGTCCCAGTCAACTGCCGAGCTGGGAATCCATCACTGCTTCTCTGCGTAGGATTCATATTTGCACCATTTTGAACTTTTTTTTCAGTTTAAATTTTGTACTTAATTATTAAGAAATAAAGTATGTATGTACTGCTTATTAGACAATCAAAGGGAATACATATACCAATGATTTAAAACTAACTACACGTCCATTAACATAAAAAAATGTAAAAGGATTCGAATAATTATTTGGTCAAAAATTGAATCGGGTTTACTCCTAAAGAAGTACATTGAAATATGATGTGATGTGATGCGATGCCTTGCCATGTAATGTGATATGATCATTTCAAATTAACTATATTTTAAAATAATTTTCTACTCACTCAAACTCCGCTGTTGTTTTAACTTCTAAGTTGCATACAAAAGCTATTTAAGTGCAATTATATAAGCACAAGACGATCGGGTTTCCTCATTTTTGCCTACTTATTCGGTTTGCTACACTGCTGTTAAAATAGCTTGGATAAAATGTGTGGACAAAAATAAAAAATAAATGTATTCGTGTATTATTTCCTTGAACACATGAATAAAAAAAATTCAACAACTGCCTCTTCAAATCTAGTTTATAACACACACACTATTATTTTTATTATTATGTATATGTACTGACAGAAATAAACTGAAACGTGTAGGTTTTGAATAACTGTTTGCATCAGAAATAAAGTGCTGAATCAGTTTTGATCTTGAAGATGCATGCTTTAACTTCTCTCTCTGTTTGTGTATATGGAAACCATGAATGAATGCATGAATGCGTAAAGCTGAAAAATATTTTTAGATCAAGATTAGATGAATGTATAAAAGCACTTACTCCGACTGTGAGCGTGTGTTAACTACTAACTGCACTCACAGATAGAACTCTATTGAAATTCTAATCACTAACCTGTCAGAAACACGCGCAGTTACTTGTATACAGGCTGCATTCTTGTTAATTCGCTACACATGAGGAATCGCACCCTACGGTCAAGGACAACGTGCCTGGAATATGCCTGGAAGTGTTAGATACCACGTTAAACACAAAAACGAGATTTCAAGAGCTGGAATCTAATACAAATGGGAAATAACAGAATACCAAATGTATGAATTAGAAGCTCTGTAATAAATAGCAGGTTGTTTACTTTGTCACTCTCCTTAATTTTTGAATAGGACCTCCCAAGATCGAGTAAAGAAGCTTAGTTATGTTTCAGCTTCTTTTCAACATTACTTACAATTCTGTTGCGCCCATATAATCAAAAATTATTATTTCATATGGCAATTAACACAGCCGACCCTTTCTAAGTTACTCATCCTGTTAACAAAATGAAAAAATAGCATCTTTTGAATTAATATATCTCTTGCTCGTGCTCATGAATCTCAGTTGTCATAACAGCTAAAAAAATGAATTGTACACTCGTTTTATTTAACTCTTACGCGGCTAAACATGGTTAATTCATAACGAAAATTTATGAAGTAGTGGTTCCCCTACAACATAAATATTCAAACAGCTATAATTTTAATAAAATATTATATTACATTTATTATTTATCACCAGATATTAAGACATGTGTTCAGTTTCATGACTCGTACTGAAAGCGCGTTTTTTCTTGGAAGTAGAAAAAAATCATAGATTTTTCAGAGCTTTATTAGAAGTTACTTTTTAAGGGTAAGAACTGCCTTGCTGGTTCAGTATGTTCGTGTAGCTTCCGCCAACCCACACACGCTTTAATTACGCCTTCACCGTGCCTAATGAAAACGATTTAGTTCGTATTTTCGACCTACGCATTTCAACACCAATTGTGGAAATGTGGTATTTTTAGAAGAACTATGGAACTCGGATTCTAAACTTAATTCGTAAAACTCACAGAAATTTCGAGATACTTAACCTTATTTTGTTGTAGTATAAAGTAGATTCTTCTGGTAATTCACTTATTAATTCTCTAACTATTATTAATGTAAACTTGCAACTTCCTGTTTAATTATCGCAGTCGACACTCAATGAAATGAACTGGCTAACCAACTACAGTGTCCTAATAATTTAGCCATGCTTGTCGTGCACTCAATTTTTTTTATATAGATTTCATCATCTTTTAGGTAAAATTTATATTGAATGTCTTAAAAATGAATATTATATATTTTAAAATAATTGTAACATAAAAAAAAATCAACGACAAACATCCAAATTTCATTATTGATGTGATTTAATATTAATTCAGTATCTTGCCAATTATCAAAAGTTCCATGGCTTCAAATTAATTATTATCGAAATTTCAGTCCTTAGAATTATAGTATGTATAATAAATAATTTATAATAAATAATTATAATTTGTAGAATGTATAGTAAATAACTTAATCTTTATAATTACAGTTTCTTGCAAAATAATAATCAAATAACTTTTGTAGAATATGATTTGATTTATCCTAAGTTTGCTTTGTAATTTGGTTTGCCAATATTTGTATTAATTGCAGGAATTTTACTTTCTTGTATACGAAGTACAGAGGAAATATTTTAATCGTCAAAATATTCAAACTGGAGATTTTGACTAATCTCTACGTTTCAGAACTTCCTGAATTCAAAAATTTATTTTTGGCATTTTCTCTGTATGCCTGTCCGTCTGTGAACACAAAAACGCCTTGAATTAGATGAATGAAAATTGGACCAAATTCTTAGATTTCTATTCTATTTTGAATAAAACTTATTCCAAGCAGTTTATCTTTTTAGGTGTGCAATTACAAACGCGCTCAGTAACTTCAAAACGTAAAGAGCTAAAATTTGATATGCAGGTTTAGCATCTGAAATGTTGATTCTTATCAATTTCAATCACATTTTACATACTATATTTGTCTATCACATGTGACTTTCGCATGCATGTAAACTCAATGAACGCTATGACTTAAATCAATGAATTTCGGTATGTTATCTTGTAACTGCAACTTGTTAACTATTACTGTAAATTTGATACGGAACAACTCCAACCGTTGTTCCGTATTTGATTTTATTATTAAAATTCAATTAAATGAAATTCTATTAAAATTAAAAATATTATTTGGTATTATTAAAATTTTGATTTCAATCGGATGGAAAATAGTCTTGCAAAATAAATATTCACAAGATAAATTGTTTAAAAACGGCTAGATTCACCCCAAAGACCAATATTTCGTAACTATTGTTCCCCAATGCAATGCCAAGCGTTCGCGGCCTTACCAAATGTCCACTATTTTAAGCGAGGGGAGGGAGCATTATTGGAGGGTATACGAGAGAATGTTCTGGGAAGAAAAACTGTTGTTTATTTGCCATGCCATGATTATTGAGGTGATAAATGCGCACGTGGAATCTCGGTAGTTATTTAAAGTATCATGACTGTACAGTATTTTCTAACAATGTTTTTTCATTTACTATTATTAGGATTCTTTTACTTTGAAATGATACGCTTTCATTAATAATGATTCAATCAATAATATTATATCAGTTGCTCAGAAATTGTCTGTCAGTAGCCATAGAAACTTCTCTCATCTAGAGAATTATTAATTTTTTTTTAATATTGTGGAAGATGATCGTTATCTGAATATATAACACAAATTCTTTATGCCATGCATTCAGGAATTATTTGAGAGTAAAATTTTCATAATCTTACTTTACAGTCGCGAGATGCTGGCCTTTCTCATTGGAATTTTGGAGAGTAATTAGTACTGAATATCCTGTACGCTCACCATAACATAACCAGTAGATTATTTTTTTAGGATTACCTGAAATATAATGTACATAGTTCAATACTTACTGTACTGAAAATGAAATTATTCACCTTTTGCTATTACTTATTGTAATAGCAGTTATTGAAAAATAAAAGCAAAGGTGAAAGCAGCTATTTGAAAAATAATTTGCCCAAATATCTTAATCAGCCCGATTGGCAGTTCTGCTTTCGTGGACGTTGATCTAAAATGTTAATTTCTCTTGCCGTGGTAAATGCTGGACTGTTGTTGCTTGTTTAAAAAATAAAAATAAACAAAAGAGGGATAATTGATTATCATGAACTCTGTTTTTCTTGATTTTTAAAACAGCTCTATACAAAATATGTTGAAAAAAATGTTTCTTTTGGGTCTAATTGGCATACAAAATGTTTAAGGAGAGAAGAAGAATATCCATTGTCAGCATTCATAAATCATATTCATATTCGTTAAATTTTTAATGTTTTAAATAAAAAAAACTAATAATTTGGTTTCTAGAAATGTTTAAAAATGTAGAAAAAAAGATCACCATTCCAAACTAACCAAAAAAAAAATGCGATAACTATTCAATTAATACCCACTTATGTTCATACACACTATGTATAGTTTAATTTGGGAATTCATATTAAAACTTGTAGGAAAAAACAAAATAATACTTCATTGCATATATTAGATATTGAATGAGATGTTCAGTTTTGTGAACTATTCTTATTTTCTTATTCTTCTAATTATTCTATTTTCAGTTTTGTTCATGTTAACTATTTCTTATGTTCGTTTTTCTCTGATTATTTTATTCAACAGAAATTATATATATTATACAAAATTATGATTTTCATTAATATTTAGTTTACGTATTTTTAAAAAGCAATCTATTATTTATTTTTTCTACATTATTCTACTTATATAGCTGTTTATTTATGTAAAAGGTTGGTAAACCTGTGCAGAAATCGCTGTTATTAAATATCTGCTGTGAATAATTTGTATAATATTTTTTTCTTTTTATTTTAGGGAAGCGGGGATGGAAGAGGTGATGTAGGCATTGAAGAAATTGATGTAAGTAGTTTAATACATACCTTCATTTTTTTTCTACTTCTGCCTTTTTTTTTCTATAAGCATTAACTTGCACCGCTATGAAATTATTTTATGAAATATTGGAAATATTGTAATGTTAAATGTCTTTTTCATTCTTTAAGTTACTAGTGTTTCTTTTTTTAATTCATTCTTGTTGCATATTACTTATCACAATACATCTTATTATACAAAAATTGTTAATTTTTCTTCGTACTGAATAAATGAATAATTTATTGTTAAACAATTTTTTACAATGGAAATTTTAAATCTGAATTTTTATTTGTTCACATCGTTAGCAATATTAGCCATAAAAAAATTATAAATGCTTGATTAACAAAAGAGTGGCAAAGATTTAAAAATGAATTAATTAATACTAGTAAGCCGAAATGCAATTTCAAAACTACCAAATTTCATGAATTCTTGAAAATACGGTTTACTATTTTCTTAGATTTACAAACATAAATTGGCAATATTTTCAAAAAAAAATCATAACGTGAAAATAAACACATTAAGCTTTAAATTATTTTTGTTTTAATTCTTGCTTCAATATGGATTTTTATTTTCGATTTATTTCAAAGCAGCGTCAGTTATCAGTTAAAAAAATACAAACCTGAACAACAGGTATACCGCAGAATAAAGTGAGATTATTTCAGAATATATCATGTTTTTTGTCTACTGATGCTGGCTAGCAACGAAAGGCAATAGTTTCTCGGGCGTCTACCGATTAATATCGTGGATACGAGCTACTAATTTTCACCGCAATATGCGTCAAAAAAAAAAAAAAAAAATCGAAACGACTCTTTTTTACCACATATGAAACTCCTCCCCTCATTTTGCGGCATTTACAAGACATTATATCTGAATGTAATACTGTCTTTATTTACAAACTAAATTCCACAAGCGTTACTAATAACGTTTTAATATTAGCAGCAATGGATTTCGGCATTTTGGGGCCCTAGTGGCATGAGGCCCATTATGAGGCTCTTCTTTTAATAATTAATTACTTTATTTTCATATTTCAACATTTTTTAACTCAACAACATGTTTTTGATATACTTTTTTTTTATTTTAGTAACTTTGTGAAGATATACATGATTTTGTTTATTAATTTTTAATATATATATCATAACTGAAGTAAGAAAATTAACTATTAGTTACTGATTTCTTCATTTACATATAAAACCATTTAATTATTATGATAAATAAGAAATAACTTCAAAAGATAAAAGATCGAAAATTATCTTTTATAGGGCCTTCAAATGGCCTGACAATGATCAAATTATATAACCATTTACTGAATTATTAGTATGCTAATATATTATAAGATTACCTATTTAGATTTTAATCGGTGATTTTAATACCTCAATGTGTACACAAGCTGCAGTATTTTATTATTCAAAAAAATTTTATTTCTTATAAATTTATTTATTTGTCCCTTTTGAAGGCCAATAATATATTTTGATCGTCCTTTGGTCCAGTTTCCTAGGCAACTGCCTATTCTGCCTACTCAAAATTCTGTGACTGAATATTAGACAGATACATGTTGTTTTCTACTCATTATCATAATACATATTCTTCTTATCGGTTGATAATTGTGTTATCTATGAATTTAATTTGAAAATTGAATGAGGTTTTTTTTTTTTCGGCATTACAAAAAGTTCAATCTTTGCAGCGATATCGATGTAATCGCACAATTATCTCTTTAGAACATTTTTTCTTAATAAACGTATTACTGCTGTTCTTCTAATTGGCTAAAATGTGCAACTTCATTTTGATAAGATCTCATTAACTTCCAATTCTGTAACCGCGCCTTAGAACCCTGCGATTCAACAAGGGCTGCACAATCACTGATTCATAATTTATTGTCTCTCTCTCTCACTAGATAATTGAGCACGGAATATTACATTGCAGTACTTAGATTACGGATGTTTGAGATCTCAGTCCTGTTACATGAACAGTTTCGATTCAGATATGAGCTATTATAGAAATTGTTAAATGAAACCTTAATGCATGTGTATTATAGTGATTGAAACAATGATTTCATTCTGAATAGAAAGGCGATTGTTTATACAATGAATGATTCAAAAGGTGTTTCGGCTTATTTTCAAACAAATTGGTCTCGGCGTTCTGTTGTGAATCGAGTTTCCGTGAAAATATGGACCCCCGTTACTATTTTCTGTTTCATTTGAAAGACATCAAGATAGTGTGACTATGAATAAATCAAATATATCGATCAAAAATCAAAAATTTAATAGTAAATATAACAGCTGATTACCAAAGCTTACATAATCATTTTTTTTAAAAAATTGAATTATAAATTGTTTTAGTAAAAATATTGCAGAAAATAAATTATAACGAAATTGCATTTCAGTTACTACAACTTTGAACTGTTAATTTTCCATTTTTAATTTCTTTTGATAAAATTTCGACAACATTAAATGGAATTTATTTAAAAATTGAAAGATATCCTATAATGATTTTATTTACGTTATTGAAATATTGAAGAGTTATTATGAATTAATAATTATTTTGTATTTGGAAGTTTAATATAATCCATTTCCTCTCTTAATGTTTACAATCATTTTTCTTAATTCCCAACATATCCTTTATTAATAAAGTGGTTGAATAAGCATCAAAATTTAAAAAAATAAGTTGAAATGTGCATTATTTAGTATTAGAAATTGAGAATTAATTTTGCATTTGAGTATTATTCACTATCATGAATTCCGTTTATATAACGAAAACATACAATCTCAATTTCGATATCGAAACAAAGAAAAGACTTTAAAAAAAAACTAATCACTATTTTTATTTTATAACATAATTAGAATTAATTGTCATACTTATTGTCAAAAACTTAATCATTTTATAGATCTCAATTGTTACTAAGCCAATAATTATATTGAGTATTATAGGTTTTTAAGATTTCTCTATTGATGATAAAAAGGCAAAATATAAATATTGTATTTAGTTAAATTACAAAAATTGAATTGATTAGTAAAAATTTAGTTCTATTAAATCTCAAATATTTCTAATTGCTGTTCTTTCATAACGTGCTTATATGATGATTTTGGTACAAAGGATCGGTGGTGTTTCAAAAAATAAATGGGCAACAAATGAAGAATTAGTTAAAGATTATGGCACATCGGTGAATTTACTAAGCGGATACTTTAGAGAAAGAGAAAAATCTGAACAAAAGATTTCAATAATGTACAAAAATATCCAGTAAAACTTCTTGAATACTCCTTTCAAAATTAGGTTGTTTGTGCATAGTAATTATGCTTTAACTATCTGCATCTGACAAGTAATCATTAGTCATTTACAATACAGAATCAATAGTAATTTATTCTGATTTCATGCGCTTTTTAAATCGTGAGCCCTGCAGAACTTAACCTTTGGAATGGTATCCTATTTTTCATTTTCTACTTATAGAGTACTGCAACGTTTGCTTTAAACTTCACAGCGTGGAGATGAAGATGGAAATTTTATGTCAGACAGGATTGTCTCATCAGATGTAGCATATCAAATGATCTTGATGTCGTAACTCTTTTTTTTTTCTCTTGACTTTCGTCAGCATTAGAGGAAAAAAGAACCGAGCGTTTACGATAGTGTTTTTGGGATTTTTGACGATTTAATGCCTTGTTATGAATGGCAACCAGACGTCTTAATCCTCTTGCCTATTTATTTTAATAGTTAATGCTCGCCCTAAATTGTCAGTGTATATATCCTAACTGTAAATTAAAGCATTTAAAAGATTAAATCCCTGTGTTCTCCGCCAGTCTAGAATCCAAAATACATTTGGATACTCCTATCCAAATGTATTTTGGACATTTTTCTTTTGAGACGGATTAGTTCTAAGATTTCATAAAAGCGTTGCACTACGTTGAAAAGTTTCTCCCAGCAATCGCAGATGTTGAAAAGATTGATTGACTGGTAATAATAGTAACTTTTGAAGGCTTGAGAAATTTCTGGGAGTTCCTGAAATCCCAACATCTTCTGAAGAGGAGCAAGCCATGACTGTTTACAACGCTGAGAACGCTATGAACCGATATCAAGCAACAAGTTTCAGTAAATGATTCCCGTTAAAATCTAGAAAAATTGTTCCTTTGTAATCTGTTGTGCATTAATTTTGAGGGGTGTTTTCAACTCAGTGATGAATATAATGTATGGTCTGATATAGCGCTTTTCAAAAGATTTAGAGAAACATATATAAAACTTGAAAATTCATCAAAATCTGAATTTTGGATTTTTTTTTATTACAGTGTTTTCTTTTTGTATAGATTGTCTTATAAAAGGAAAGAAAAATCGTCAAACTTCGTTGGACAAATTTTGATGTAATATTTTAGCATCAAAATTATAGACTTGTTTCTAATTTTGAGTCAGATCTGTTGCCGAGACAAATAACTGTTCCTAATGTCTATTCACGCGTACTTAAGACACGTGTACAGAATAAACTTCAAACTCACTAAATAAGATTAAAAAAATTCAAACTCTAAAAAGTTTACTAACTAAGATAATTAAATTTGTGCAGTGAACTCTATGTGAAAGTTCTACGGCCTCATTTGGGTTAAAATGACTTAGGAGAAATCGGCACTGACACAAAAGAATATTCGATTTTGTTCAAGTAGCAAAAGGTTAAAGGCATAAACACATTATAATATGGGAGTATGCCGGAAAATCAAGGGGGGCGGGAGATGACTTCATTGACTATTTGAAAGAAATTTCAAAATATATTTTTTTTTCTTTTTATTTAACACTAGCCGCCTTTGGCGACCAGCCGGTTCGCCAATCTTAATGTTCGTTTAAATTTTAATAATTAAATATTTTACGCAATTCCAACTTTAATAAATTCTTCATCAAAATGTTTTAAAACTTCAAATTTTGATAGTCATATAATTCACTCGTAATATTATAAAGGCCTTCAGTCATAACGTAATATGTATATCTCTAATTTTCTGTTACCTCTCGTAGAATTTATGCTTTAAATTAAAGTGGAAAGAATTAATCTCCAATTAATATAATATTTTTTACCGAAACAAAGCATATTTTTATAATATGATTACTGATAACAGAGTCGCAGAGCGTTTAAACTTTATGGCCACTAAAGAATATCTTTCTTAATTTATGTAATATCTCAAGAATTTCTCAACAAAATTTTCTCAGATTCATCATGAACATATCGATTAATTAACAATGTTTAATTTTAAAGGCATCAAACACAAAGAAAATAAAATGAATCGTTTAAAATAATCGGTCGAAAACAGGTTTAAAAAAACTACTTAAAAAACGATATACTTAAAACTATAAGCATATACAAAAAATATATAACTAACATAAATACAATTTAATTACAAAATCATGCAACTAATCTAAAAATAATTTAAATCATCCGTTGATAATGGTTGTCATGTCAACAATCAGAACACAATGTGCATGCGTGAATTTTCAACGCCAGTTACGGTAACGCAAATATGTGAATTTTACTACGCGAGTTGGGGTAGCGCTATGCAGATTAGAAATTTTTAATTTCCTTCATTCTGTGTTATTTTTATTCAAAAGTACTTCAGAATGAATCTGAAACATGGATTAATTAACAACGTTTAATTTTAAATGCATAAAACATTAAGAAAATAAACAGAATCGTTTGAAAGAATCGGCCGAAAAATGTTAACCCTAGCCTCATTACTGTTGGGAGAAAAAAATCTGAAGCCTTACTCATTTGGCGGTGGGAAAAAGGGAAGTTTTTTTTGGCAGGAAAGTTAGTTTTTGATTAACAATTAAAATTCTAATTCAAAATTCAAAAAAGGGACCCCAGGTGCACATTCCCGACCTCTAAGGTATACATGTACCAAATTTGGTAGCTGTAGGTCAAATGACCTAGCCTGTAGAGCGCCAACACACACACACACACACATTGAGCTTTATTTATAAGTATAGATATAGATTTACTCCCTTTGACGAATATTTGACTGGCCAAGAATATTAGCTGTGTTCAATTTCAATCTAATCTCTTATATAAATTAAAGTCCTTTTAATTAATAAGACTAATTAAAATAATAATTAAATTGGTATATCTTTTATGTAAATTATAGTTTAACAAATAAACTTGTAAAATTTAAATTGTGATAGCCGAGTTATTTTAATCGTTTTCCATTTGCTATGTTTATTCTGTATACGAACTTTTCTAATTGAGTGAAGTTAAATGACGTCATGGCCACGTGAAAAATACAATTAGCCGCGTGATGTAATTAATATTCATTTTTAAAGCTTGGTACACAGACCTTTGGAGGGTGCAATGTGCACCTCGGTGAGTTTGGCCTCATGTCAATCTCAATTTGATGTCTAATATTAAAATAATGTGCCGCATTGTACATGTATGAAACATAACAATATAATTAAATTTCAAATATAATCTTTCAGCTTAACGGATATATTATTTTCAATTTTTCTTAATAACTGCCTCAAAAATTGAATGAGCTAAAATAAGAAATTAAAATTCCATTATGACATTGAAGAAAGGACACATTTTATTCATTAGCTTTTAATTGAAGAAAAAGATAATCTGTAATCGATATTATGTATTGTCGATTTAATTTATCTATAAAAACGAAAACTGATTTAATTTTATTGCAGCAGTGGAAAGAATTGTTGAAAATTATATATAAAATTATTTTAAAGAATATCAAAATTAAATACTACTTTGTGCGACAGCCGAAAAATTAGCATTACAAATTAAGTGGGTTTTTTTAAATTTTATAAAAATGTACACATTATAAAATTATCAAAAAAAGTGTTACAATTCATTTTTTTAATTTTTGATTAATTTTAATTATGTTTAATATTTCTGAAAGGGATTATGAGGTGCACGTAACTATCCTTCCAAGCCTTTGCTAAATTTCGTAGATTTAAGACCAGATGTTTGACCCGCAAAGTGCCCATACATTATTAGTAGAGATTGTGAAAATTTATTTCTATTAACTATATTTTGATAAAAATTTTGTTTGAGAAAAGCTGAATAAATACGGTTTCTTTCATAACGAACTTTTTATATTTCAGGTGAATGATGATAACGAGCAAATGTACCCAGTTACGACCCCTGGAAAATCTGAACAAGGTAAGATTGATACCTGTAAGTAGACACTCAGTTATTTTTTTTTAATTTTGTGTGTGTGTGTGTTGTGGTTTGGATAAATTATATTTTTTATCTATATTATCTATCCCTATTCTCCATGATTTTCAGTTTCTTTTTTCAGATGACTGGAAGTTGTGTTTATAAATATAAATATTATTTTTTCCTTTTTAGCTTGTATTAAACTTGTTGATACGCAAGGAGTTTTTTTTCCTTCAAGTTTAAAATATATGTGCTTTTAAAAATTCTGTAATTACACAGTTATTAAATTCTTGTTGTTTATGAAACAGAAATAATGTTTCATCTTCCAAATAATGGATCTGTATAAAATAAAACTAAACAAAAATTGTATTTAATTGATATATTTCAACAAGTGAATTATAAACAATATTCGTTTTTATTTTTTATATACTCCATTTCATTAAATATTAAGAGAAAGCATGTTGAAGTTTGTTTGCTACATGTACATGCTTTTTTTCTGAAATTATTGTTGTTTGATCATTCTTATTTTCATCATTTCTTTGAAATACTGGAATAACGGTAACTCTTCATATGAATTTGCTCTATTGCGTATATTCCAATCAACATATTTGACTTCGAAATTACTTTTATTTTAATTCCTATTATATAAATTTCATACTTTTGATTACACATTCTGATTCTAGTAGTTCCAATTTCGTATCAATTTAAATAAATTAAAAGAAGGATGACAAAATTTCTGGACATATATTAATTCTATTAGGCCAAAAGAGAATTTTTGATATCTGAATTATGTTATGTTTAACATAGGAGTTTCTAAAAAAATTAAATTTACAATAGTAATCATTAATATAAACGTAAATTAAAAATTTAAGAGTACTATCTATGTAGAAAACACTACTATAAACCGGATTAATTTTCTTTCAAATGCTGCTGTGAATGCAGAAGCATAAAATTTGCATTTTAGTTTTATCTGTTCCTGATATAGCTCTGTTCATTTTGCTTGATATGTTCTAACCCTCTAGTCATTATTTTAACTAATTCCAGCTCATTAATATTCCAAGTGTCGTTTAGCACAGCTAATTTTGAATATATTTTATTTATTTACTGGTATTTTTTGTTGGAGTTGAAGCTAAGAGCAGAAAGGCCCCGTTTCTTATCTAAACAAGTCAAAGTATTTGATAAAGCCATTAGTTAAACATCCTTTAAGCACTTAGCTAGTTTTGTTGTCTTATGCTGAACCTTGAGTTAACTCTCTGTTCTTGTCAGCCTTAATGAAGCACTTGACCATTTGAAACCCTTCTTATCTGTGAATAGGTTTCACCATTTTTCTTATTTATCTTAATGCTAATTTTTTTGCTTAGATTTTTATAGTGAGATCAGGTTTTTTTTTCGGTGGATTAGAAATCGTCATAATAAGTATGTTAAAAGATTTCCTTTTACTTATAAAGCTAATTTTAATATACATGTGATGAAATTTTTAAATATAATTTAAACTTAATTAATTTCCTAATCTTTATTTTAAATTAGCCCATATTAACTTTATTCTAAAATGTTCTTATTTCCTGATTCAATTCCCCCTTCTAGAAAAGTGATGACATCTGAATGTTCTCGTGCTCCGAGAGAAGGGATAAAAATCTCTAAAACTCACGCATACTTTTCAAAGATACCAAAGATTCCCTTTCCTAAGTCTATACGTGTCAAAGAAATCCCTATTAAAATCGCACAGTAAATTCACTGAAGGGAAAAATTTCTGCTACTTCGCTCTGTAAGTGATGTAAACAGATGTCAATTTCTGATTCCGTTTTTGTTCTAAGTATGCCTCACGTCATGAAATAAATCGAAGTTAAAATTTCAAAATTCTTTTCGGTCACATTTCTGCAATATTATGCTTTAAAATTACTACACATTTATATTGTTTTTTTAGACAGGTTTTTAATTCTTTTTAAAATATATTATTTCTGTATTAAGGTGCTTTTGGGATTATTAAATTTTTAGTGTATAAATCCGCTATTGTTCTAATTTACAGATCCATAAAATTCAGAATAATTTTGTACTTTTATTCTTTCAGATCGTAATATGTTTAGAAATGAATTTAGTATTCACGATGCAGGTTTTATAATTTCTAGAAATGTCAGCAATTACTGCTTTCATTGAAATAATTTCGTTCGCATTTGATTTAAGTATATAGTTTTACAATAAATGTTTTGTGATAGTTCCGTTTCGAGGTAAACTGCATTTAATACAGAGAGAATTGTCTATCGTGTGAAAACGGATATGATTTCCACAAACTTTTAACAAAATTGTCTGTGAAAAAATTATATTTATGGAAACAGTTGAATAGAAAAAACATATATATCACTGCATAATATCAAAACTAAACAAAATGAACGAAATAAGTATTTACTTTCCCATATATAAAATGCGTAAAGAGAAAATATTGTAATTGTCAAAGAACTGGGACGCGAGACTTGCGATTCTACATCTTTCAGACTTTCCTGAGTCCGAGAAACACATTTATGGATTTATGTCCTCTTCCTTGAACATAATGACTCAGAAACGCTGCGAGCTAGACAGATGAAATTTCATATCCGGACTTTATGCAAAATTTATAGACTTCTATTAAGATCATTCACGGGGAACGTCTGCTTTGTCCGTTTGTCCAAATGTAAATGAACTCCATAAATACAAAACCAAAGAACCGGAAGGATGAAATTTGATTTAAAGTCAGAGGTCGCTTGGGTGAGATACTGAACCAAAACGGTAAGCATGCATGTAAACGCAGTGATTCGGAAACGCCACATTTTTAAAAAGTGTCATGAGGTAATATGATTTTATTGTTAATTCTGTGTTAAATTTTAATTTAAATCCTTAAAAACAAACCCATGCAGAATGCACACTTGTTTTTACTTCCCATACCCCGAAGTACGAAAAGATCATGTGCGGTACTCTGAAGATAAAAATTGGGTCATCGAAGTGTGTAGGGCTTTATCTAAAGTCCCTAGTTTATTTGCTGAAAGAGTAAGCATAACGCCTTTATTAAGAAAATGTAAGGAAGTGTCGGAGAGCCCAATCACGCTGTTTTTTTTATTGGGATTGAACATAAATACAAAACTAAAAAATTATTTAAAGTAGATATATTTTTCACTAAAATGTTTCCTTTAATTTGACTTCTACAATATGTTAAATGGGTTTGAATATGAGTAAATCCTTTTACAATGTTAATATGATAAATTTTTAAGCTTTTGAAGCTGAATTATTGTGTACATTTTTTTAGTGTATTGTGATTATGATTATATTTATGAAAGTTCTTTGTGTAGTAGCAATTATTTTCAGTTTGGTAAAATTTATTATTTACTAAGAACCAATAATGGATTTTCAATATCGAATTTTGGATCACTATCATGTTAGAAGATTAAGTGTGACTCAGTGATAGTTTATGTGTATAGTAACGGAACATTTTATTTTATAATCATAAATGCATATGCAGATTGAGTTTTAATTAATCTCAACATTAAAGTGAAATACTTCTTCGAGCCATACTAGATTTCGCTACAGAGAATGGAAGGAAATAACATTACTTCCACTCTTTTTCAAATTGTCATATCTATTCGTAAGTCATAGACTCATTGTTATCCAGTGGGATGATTATTCCTGAAGCTTTCTCGAATACTCCCGAATAAAGATGACATTCCCCTCCATTCACCTGTATAAGAATTGTTGTTCATTAAAAGCTGTAAATGCAATAAGTACTCAGATTTTTATTTTTAGATGTGAGCATTTTGTGCTTCGTAGTACAGTAAAGAAAATGGAATATATATTTAGGACGCCTTTATTCCGATTGCAGTTTGATAGAAATCTGAAAATTTGGGGTAAAGATCACGTTCCAAATTTTATTCATCTAGTTTAAATCGTTTTTGAATAATCTCGTTCTCAGGCGGAGATATATAATTTCAGAAATATGTTTCTCTAGCTGAGGATGGTCTGAAACGTGGAGCCTCAACAAAATACCGAGTTTAAACTTTGTGATGATTTCAATAATTTCTATTGGTATACTTTGGATTCAAGAAAGTAAAACAGTAGTATTCAGGTGATGAAAATGCAAACACTATTTCAGTGGAAATGGTTTTCAACGTTTAAAATGTGAACATTAACCCATCACCACTGAATCTGTTCAGTGCTTTCAACTCCTTGGAGAATATTTTCTGAGAATAGCATGATGTTTCTGCAGCTCTTTTATTTTGAAACCTTTCGAGATAAATAGTGTTCATATATTTCGAAATTATCTAACCTGACTTATAAAAATGACATAATAACAACCTCGAGTGAGACGAGAAAGAGTTTTTCATTGATCCGATCGAACACGCCTAAAAAAATAAAAGTAATAATATCAGCCCTTATCAACTCTTTTCGTTTCTCTCATAAGAAAAAGCTACTTGTTAATTTTGTTTCTTTACACAGTCATGTCAATTTTTATTTCTATTTCAAACTTGATTTTATATAAAAAGAAAATAAGTGGAGATAGTTTGGCGTCATAACTACCATTTATGAATGGTCCTAGCGCCAAGTTTCGCTACAGGAGTAACATAATTATTGTGTTTTGCGGACTAACTTCATTTTTATCGTGATAAAAAAAAACTATATATAAAAAAAAGATCAGCATCTAGAAAAAGCGGCGGCTGTCACTACCACCTGAAGCACGTGGAGTGTGGAGTAAAAGACCTATCCGTCCGTGGCATGACGCGTCATCCATTCGGCTCTGTCCCTCTGTCAAGACATATGAAAGAACAAAAATCGAGTGGGACTGTAAAAAGGCTTCGCATACGTCAATGCCAACGTAATTATGACCGATGGAGGTATCTAAATTATAATAATCTCTTTCTATAAAATGACAAACGCGACATTTCAGTGCCTTCGAAAGAGAGGGAATAGTTTGTGATAAATGTTTAAAAGATGGCAATCGTATTGATGGATATTTCATTTTTTCGAGGTATCAGATTTGTGATGAACATAACATAGTACTTAATTTTTTTTTTTTGCCATTTTTGTGAATAAGCGATGTGAAACGGAGAATTATTATCAAAGATATGATAGGAAGCGAGCTGAATTGCTTTTTGATATTAATATTTTTTTTCTACTGCGGAATCAATACTTTATCAAGAAACATAAGCTGTAGATTTCTCTATTGCCTGCAAGCATTTCAGTTGCAGACCGGTCAGATTTAAAATGTTATGGATCTCGTTTGGCGCCTGAAATAATACCTTTTAGCAAATTCAAGCCGGGAAAGAAAGTGGAATGCTCTCATTAAAATAAAAAAAAATGTGAAATTTATTTAAAATTATTAGCAGATGATTAAATCAACGCATTTGTCAAACTTTTTTTTAAATCTAAACTGAAAATTCTAATGAATTGAAGTAATTCAATTATTTTTACTTTCTTGTGTACGGTGTAAAAGTACTTTAAAAAAACCAGTTTTTGATGAATTTCCATGTTTCTGACTTATTTCAAATCAGTTTTGAATAACGTCTATAAAGCATTTTATAATGATTTTCCCGGCAAATCTGTAGAACGAGTGTATTTTCTTTTAAATACAAGACGTTGTACTCGCAATTATTCAAAAAGGTAGGCAGCAAAACGAATGAAATTTGGTTTTTATATCAAAATTGTCTATCTAATAATTTTTTTGATAAAATCCTTCTACTTTATGTTTATTTACGTATTCATTCTGTTAATGCAATTATTCAAAAGATAAACAATAATAATAATATAATTTAGTGTATAATTGCTCATGTATAACTCTGCAACTCAGAAAGCTAAGTAAATAATATTTTGTATTTGGTTTTTTTACCGTAAAATTTTGGATCTAAGCTGAATTTTGAATCCGACTGATGCTGAAGTAAAGATCCATAATAAATACTCAGTTTCTTCACTTACTATGAAATTAAATCTAAAATGTGGTGTATTGAAAGAAAAGCATATTCGGTTTTTTTTCCCCCGTTTTACAATTTTTCGGTAGAATTCATTATAAAAATATAATTCAGATACATTTGTCTGAATTGTATTTTTATAATTCAGATTTTTTCGAATTGTACTTTTAAATGTAAAATCTGTCATTGCAAGTATAACCGAAAAGTGGATTATTAAAGAAATGAAATCATTTTCAAGAATCAATTCCGCATAGGCGTGAGTTCTTTTGAAATGGTAAAAGAACGCACCCCTATGAAAAACGGATTTTTGTCAGATTCAACATCATTGATTAGCAAATATATATGAAAACAATTTTATTTATGAATTCCTTGACTGCCATGCTCGTTAATCGTACGTGTATCGAATTATCCTATTCGTGAATGCATAAATTGAAATGAACGCATTTTGATGCAGAAATTATGTGAAAAAAAATATTTTACATCTTTTTTTTTACTCATAAGTGAACTTAACAAACAAACACATTGTTACTATATTTAAAATGATATTTTAAAGAAAATGAATTAATCAGAAAGAAACGAACAATACAAAGAAGTTATTGTCCAGATTCTGATTCGGAAACTCTCCGCGCTTTTACGCATACTTCAAAAAAGTTTATTTCTTCAAAAAAAACCTGGTGAGAGGAAAGATAAAAAGATATTGTTACATTTAGCAATTGAGTGAATTCAGATTATTTGCGGAATTAGGGGGACGTAATAACTGTTCATGTTTCTGCATATCACTCCTTAGCGAAGTAAAATCGTCGAATAGTGCTAGTCTAGGGATCCCTCAGCGAACAATATTTCAGATTAGTAAAGATATATATAAACGAATGAGACATTACAATATCCTAAATTTTACTTTTTCTGAAGTTTTACCTCAAAAGTATTGATAAACTGGATGTGGATTTGGCCACTTCGGCTTAAAAACTATAATAGTGAATTTATGTTCAGAAGAGATGTGTGCGAAAGTTTTATGAGTAGTTAATTTATAATGGAGAAGTAAACTAGAAGTTAAATAAAACGCTGTTGCAGCATTTTGTATAAAGCATCTTGGAATATGTGCAATTGGGTTTTTAAATTATGATTCTTAACTTCAAGTACGATCGTGAGGAAATTTATTAGGTTAACATGATTTCTTTTTGTTTAAATTCTTCAGCATTTATTAGTAAAATTAGCTGGAAAGAATTTTTGAACTGATATTTCATTTGTTATTTGTTGTATAAACATTTTTGCTGAATATGGAATATTTTATCCATCCGAAAAGTGGCTATCAGTGAAATGGATTTAAAAAGACCTGATAACTCAAAATTATTAATACGATTTATGAAAAATTGTCTTAAACATCGTCTAAAAGATATAATAACGGCGGAAAGCCTATAGTAATGGCTTGGCTTTATAAAATAAGGCTCGTTCATACTTATTTGTTGGTTTTGCAAAAATTTATTAGTCTGCTCGGCCACTCATTTATTTTCAGTTTAAACCTCATATCTGAGAAAGAATTCGATTTCATCTGTTAAATGAATATTTAACAAGTTGGAGCATCTTTCTGAATAGCTTTCCGAATCTAATCTCATAAAGGATGCTGCCATTTTGAATATCAAAAATCTGAAATTTTTATTCGCGCTTTGATTTCCACAGTGATTTGTTTGACATAATTGAAAAATAAGAATTCTAATTTGCCATGTATGTAGGAAAACTGGGATTTTTTTTTTTCATACATATTCAATGGAAATTCATATCTTAGACGGAAGTGAATATGATAATATTTTAATAAATATGCAAGAAAGCATGACTTCTTAGAAAAATGCTCTGCCTTTCTAGGCGATATTGTTAATTTTCATAGTGATATATGAAATAAAAACGCTATTTTTATCACTTATTTTTCTTCTCCAGTTTAAATTTAGATTTTAAAATATTCTATCACAGTAGAAAAGGAATAATTCATCCAGGAATTTTATTACTTATTCACAATTAAAGTGCTGGATTCTCATTTTGGAAGCCGAAAATATTAATAAATGTGAGTGAATTATAATTCTTTTGAAGTAGGGCATGGAATTCTAAATGGAGATTAGAAATGTACAAAAAAAATAATGAAAAATAAGTTTTAAAATGAGTTTGAATATAATATTAATTCTTTTTTATATATCTATGTGTGCGTGCGTATGTGTTTCTTTTTACCAGAACACTCATCGTGTATTAAAACTTCTGAATATTTTTTTATAGATTTCTGCTAGAAATAATGTTAACTTAAAATTTACAATGCCTATAATATGAGATTTGATTAACCAACAAAAAAATCATAAATTATTTAACCAGATTGTGAGAAATAATCATTTATCGCAAATTAAAAATCTTTTAGTATCATTAGTTTTATTCCATTGGTCAATATCACTTTCAGATCTTACTAATTGGTGATTTTCTTTAAAGTTTGTACTGATACATTTTTCTATATTCTGTAAAGGAAACACTAAACGGATTGGACGGATTTTTTTTTTTTTTTTTTTGTATCAGTGTGTGTGGCAGAACTTGGTAAACACACTCCATAAATTTGCGATATTGCATCACCTACCACCCCATTATTGCACCATTGTTGTCTGCTGTAATATTTTAGTGGCCTTGAACTTGGTACTTAATAGCAATTCAGAAACACTGGCTTTAATCCTCTGTTATACTCAGAACCTTTTTCTGAAATTAAATTGAGAAGATCGTTTTTTAGTTCCATAAATTTCTAGAATAGTCCATTTCTTTCTGCCATAAAATCATGAATAGCAGTTTTATGATTGAGATTAAAGTGTATTATAAAGAGAAATATGTATTTAGTTTTACAAAGAAGCTTCTCATTTACTGATTCAATGACTGCAATATGTATGTATGATTTTTTTTTGTATCATGCCATACACGACTATAACTTTTCTATTTTGATAAAATTATTTATTACCTACAATTGAATTGTTCTTAATTAAAGATGAGTACAAACGAAGATATCTCTTTTTTTCTAACAAAGAAATAAATTTCATTGCTTTGAGTTCTGTTAATTAGTGTTTTTTTATTGTATATCATTGTGTTTTTTATAATAGCATTTATTTTTTTTATTATTTTATTATTTATTTATATGCTTATTTCATTTTATGTTGGAAAACATTTTAGTATGGTTTTATAAATCTCGCATGTATTTTATTCGCAAAAATTGTGGTATGATTTTATAAATCTTGCATGTATTTTGTTGAAAACATTTCAAATTCATAGTATACCTGATTCATCAAAATTATAAAATAGATATTTTATTCATCAGAATAGTTAAGATCATGCCTAAAATGCCTTTGATAATTCCGATATTTTCATGCATTATAAGAAGATTCATTTTAGATATTTTTCTATAAAAAAAGTATTAATAAGCTAGAAATATAATATTTTGCTTTCGGTTTTATTCTTGTAAAAATGCTACTTATTCTTTCTTATAATTTGGCGATATTATGTATTTTATTACATATGTTTTTGCTCATGTATACAACATTACTGAATATTATAATTCCTTTCATGAAACTTTCTTATTATTGTTATTCTATCAATCATTTCACTCAAAATATAATTTTCCGTAAAAAAAAAATACTTTTTGATCTTTAATTCGAAATTTAAATCAGTGAAAAAAAAACTGTTTAAGTAATAATGAAAATTCGGGCATGAATATTGTTAGAAAATTTTGTGCTAACCGCTAATTTAGTAGCAGATGACTCAATCAGCAAAAAATACACTTAGCCTTAATGATGAATTTGCGCAATTAATCCACTTTTTTCATTTAGGCCATTCATTGAGCTCCATATAAGTAATTTACTTTGTTTCAAAACGCAATTGGGTTGAAGCTCCCTTTTTTATCCAAACGATTCGAGGCCAGCCTTTGAAGTCTTACCGCACAGACGAGTTGTCTTTATGATTTAGAGTTATCATCAGTTATCCCAGCGCGCGCCCCAAACCTGACTACAGGTCCCTTTCCAACATTTTAGAAAAGGAAGTATTATCTTTGACGTCCTTAAATAAATAATGAAAAAGTAAAACTGCAATTAACAAACCATTTTCTGTACGTGGGATTCTAAACGCCCACCTACCGCTGTGGAACACGCAATAAACATTTATTTTATGCTTTGCTGGATTTTTCATCTTGCTTCTTTTTCGTTTGATTTTGCTTTTCCCCCTTTTTTTTGCAGTAGTTTGATTTCATTTGTTTTTCAGGTCCACCCCCACTGATAATTCCACCTCCGCCGGGTCCAGGGTCTATAGGGATAGAAAGTAAGTCGAGGTGGTGGGATTTTTTTGAATGAATGCTTTTTAAATGTTATCTTTATTTTATTACGCTTTGAGCTTATTTGTTTTGTTTTTATTTGTTAAGCACTGTATTTTATTTTGTTGTAAAAATATTAAAAAAGATTATCAGTACAAAAGAAAACTTTTTTTTTTTTTTTACTGGAAAGGCAGACATCTATAAGAACTTTAAGAATCAATAATTCAAAATTAAATGAAAAAAATAATTTTGAAAAAAGCTTAGAAATCAAACTGGATATTTTTGCTCTGAAACTAGAATATTATAACGTAATGAAACTAGATTAATACATAGTAGCATAAAGGTAGAAAAATAGAATTTATAATTAAAGTTCTGAAATTGTTGGAGCATAATGTTGTAGTCCTGCAATTGTAGGATAAAATAGTGGGTAATAAGACGGGGAGAAAACACTGAAATTTCGAATTTCAAATTCTAAAGGGGTTAAAAATTGCATCTTTATATGAAAATTCAGGTGAAAATATAGAAAATTATAATTTTGAATTTTCAGTTCGCATAAATGGTGTAAAATTTGAAAAAAAAAATGTCAAAAAAAAATATCCAAAATTTACTTTTACACTTAAGTTATATATGCTTACGATTTTGGGTTTCTAACAGTGTTTTATATAACAGTGCTTCCTGATGACAGAGCCTATCCACAGCCTATCCAACCAATCACGTATAAATAAATTACTTTTATATAATCTTATTTCTTCCGTTTTACAGCCAGTCATATTGCGGCGTTTCAAATTATAAAAGTCCATATGCGTGAAAAATTTGTGAATGAGTGATTTTTATGCATTTCATTTTAATAAGAGTACTGTGGTGGTATGTAGATTATTATGATCTGTGCAGGAAGCAACAAGACGAATGTTGTTGGAAACATTTCTTTAATAATCACATTCACACACTTAAACATACACTAACGCAAAGGTAAGACATTCACGCGCGCGGCTTCACAGTTCAGCATCACATCTCCTTCTCATTATAATCGCAATGCATTATGGGATTACATATGGGATGGCTTAATCAGGTATCGCCATCTGGTATCCAAAAGAGAAGATAAGTGTAATGCAACTGCTACAGTACATCATTTTATAACTCTACCAATTTCACGTCTTTTCTTCTAACTACTACTGCTAATTAACTTCTAGGATGTGAATATAATCGGAGTTCTATTCACGGCCTATCCAACCAATCATATATAAATAAATTACTTTTATATAATCAAAAATGTTGTTCCTTAAATTCAAATTTTTGTTTTAAACAAAATTCGACATTTTGGAAGTTGATAGCAAGTATGTCTTAACGCAGCTATAACTTTTTCCTTACCTATCGCCTTTTCTTCAAACTGTTATGTCTATTTTGACGTACCTTTAAACAATTAGTATATAGCTTAGAAAATTTTAAAAAATCAACTCGGATTGAATTTTATCTCACTGAACTGATGTCAAAGTTTGACATCTTTAAATAAATAAACATCGTTAAATTTACCCTAATTGGTTGGATAGGGTGTGGGTGCAATCAAATTGCATCACTTCCTCGAGAATTCTGGAACATTTCCTAAAAAATTGTTAAATAAGCAATGAACTGTAAATTAATGTACACTTATAAAAATGTTTCAAATTAGTAACGATTATTTAGATAACCTTTTGTGATTTAAAACATCACTGACGTCTGGTTGTAAATCGATGAAAACTGCATTTTTTCACACGAAGTCTAAAACTTTACTTCATTCGAATTCAAAATGTAGAACGTTGTTTTTTAATATTATTTTCCTATTATCAGATCAACTTAGAAGTTGTTAGACCTCCCCCTAAAAAATAAGATTGTATAATTTTAGCGTTAAGATAAATTTTGGCTGCTTTTGTTATTTTTTCCAAACTTTTAAGTCCTCTATGCAAACTGAAGATTTAAGGTATAATTTTTCTTCAGATTATTAGATGGAAGGACGCGATTTTTGATCTTAATAGAATTTAATATTCGAAAAACCGGTTTTTTTTTTTTTTTTTTTTTTTTTACTCATTCTTAGTATGTTAAAACAACAGCTGCCATGTGCTTAGTAAGTCACCCTTCATTAAGAAGCTCATTTGTCAGTGAAAAACTGCAGTGTGACCATTTCTAATTTGAGCATAGAACTTGAGTTCAAAAAGAAATCTCTTACTATTTAAAAAAATATGGATCCCTCGCTGAGAACAAAAAAAAGAAAACATAATGATATTTGTAACTACTATTTACTCATTGTTTTATCATACGGTACAAGTTGCCCCATATTTTGCAGAAACATTTGAAGGTTTAAATACTATCTCTAATGCCAATAGTACTTTCTGGTTTCATGTAAAGAAAATTGGGTTTTGTTTCCAAGTTTCGGAATCTTTCTATTTTCATTCGATTCAAGTTTATTGTTTTTTAAAAGTCTTTGCTTTACTTGCATCTTAATCACCTGGAATAATAATATTCTATTCGTAATCTAAAATCTACATTGAACACTTTTTTTAATTTGTTGCGAACGAACCCAGTTTGCTCGTTCCATTTAATGGTATAGGAATTTCTAATGATAGAACAAAATAAATAAATATATTATAATAGAATAAATGAAATAAAATAAATTTCTTCAAAATCACAGAATGGAAATCAATGGATAAGATTACATGCTACCGCCAATGGATAAGATTACATGCTATTAATGGAAATAAGATTACATGCTACCGCCTACAAAGTGATAATACAAGTTCTATTGCTTGAATAAAATATGTATCCATTTATTTTCATATGAACAGAGAAAATAAATGTGTTTATAAAATTTGAAATATTCCTCATATCGATCAAGGCAACTTTAAAATTCAACCTTTTATTGGAGATTGATTTTTAAGATCATTCTTCTTCACAGCTTTGTTCTAACTAATCAATTCGACACAAAATTATTCTTTTATAAGAGTTATTAGCGTATATAAATCCACAACTATTTAATTTTATATCAACTTTTATGATTCTATATCGACAAAATGCTTAAATGGAACAATTTAAAAATTGTTAAATTGTTATTAATAACAATTTAAAAAATAAAGGGTCGATTCAGAGTTCAAAAATAAATTTTAAATATTTATTCACAAGTAAATGATAATAGATAATTCAGATGTGAATGATAATTCAGTCGACAAAAAAAAAAATATGGAAATGAAATTAGATTTTATTTTTTTTATCGTGAACCCATAATACATTATTAGCTTAATTAACAACTTAAACCATCTGGTAGTTCTGCAGTTGATATAAAGAATATGCTACATAGGATAAGATACTGGCCCTGAAATTCATTTACAATTATTCATTGTGCCGTGTTCTTATCAAGACTTCAGCTGTCAAACGAGGACACATGCTTTGTCGCCTCATTAAGCAACATTTATGTTGTTCATATTCTTACCGTCAAAAAATAGTTTGTGATATGACAGACCAAACAGAAAGGTATGTGTATTCCTAATCTGACAACTGATTCCTTGAATGAGGGGGGTGGGGAAGATATTTTTCTGAGCAATACATTTTCTAGACTTCCAAATCAGAAAAGCAGTCATTCCAAGCAGAAAAGAATGAATCTTACAAGCATTGATAAATTAAGGTGTCATAATAACAATTAAGAATGTTAATTTTTCTGTATTAAAGAAAGAAAAAAATCTCATTTAGACTTACACAAAATTCTTTTAAGAAGTGAGCCTGTGTTTCTTAATATTTCTGTTTGTTCGGGTGGTAACAATTTATTTTTAGTTCAAGGATCTCTTCACAATTGATATCAGCTATTTGATTTTTAAATTTATATTTAATTTATTTATGTTGTGAAACGGTTTTGTGTATCAATATGTAAATTATTATACTCGTGAAATATTAAATTAATAATTGAATATAATTGGAATATATTTACCACCAAATTCGTCAATTTTTAACTATCCTTTTCTAAATAAGTACAAAAAATATTTTGATCACATGGTACGATTTAAATTATCAAATTATCAGTTTAACGGCATTATTTTGGGATAATAACGTGTAAGCACCTGATGCTGAAAAGAAGATTGGCATGATTTCTGAGCAAATTTTTGAATATAACAAAACTTCTGCTTCTAATCTCAAAAAAATTATGAAATATTTTTATTTGTTTATTCATTTTTAATTAAACTAAAGAAATTGAATGCATTTTTAAACGATTCTAAAAATATTTCAATAAGCCATTACTTAAAGAGAAACCTGACAAAGGTTAAAGTTTTTCTTTCAGTAGTATTTAATAAAATGCAAAGTTGGAAATTGTTTTTAGTGCTTCGGAATTTTCGAGATTTATAAAGCAAGTGAAATCATCATTATTTGAATTTTACTCCCCAAACAATTTTTGATGAAAAAGTTGGAGCTTTATCTTCGTTTCAATTTTACATCAGAACCATACTTCACTTCTTCAACATACAGCACTTCTTGCCGAAAAAATCGCTTGTGATTCGCATACCACAAACAACTGACTTTTTAATATAGATTTATCAAGAATGATTTATGGACAGCATTTTAATGCTGGAGCATAGAGGTAAGCATGAAATTTACGCAACAAAAAAAAAAGATATAATTAGTTTATTTATATATGTACAAGAGTGCCTGACAGTTAGATGTCAAATTCTGAGAGTTTATAAGAGTTATTATTTCGAAAATTAGAGATATAAGCATATATTTATAAATGATATTCAAACATCTCTAATATTTTACCGGTAATAATATTCTTTATGGCATTATATTTTATAAATGAATAAAAAATGAAAGAGATGATATTGGACTGGTCAAGTTTGATTCAATATGTATTTTGCATTCTAACATGTTGGTATTAATGCAAGTTTAGAGTTAAAATACAAAATTTTTTGGAAACCACAATATTGTTATCTTGTTTGTTATCTGTTAAATACTGTTATCTTATTTGTTTTTAAAAACTTGTTCAGGCTCTTCTTTTCTATGATAAAAAGTATTTTAGTAATATGTTTTTAAGTCATGTAAATATAGATATATTTATGAAGCGTGGCTAATAAAACGCTTGGCATAGAGGTAACCTGTTGACAAAGAAGAATATCTGAAAAAAAGTTCAACTTTTTAAATTATTGTAATCAGTTATATCGGGTAATTGGCGTTATAATGATACAATTTATTTATATTATTATAACATTAATTTATACATTAATATGATATGCATACCATCAGCCTGTATTCTATGTATTTCAATCAAGTTAGTTCACTAAACTGTTTGTTGTTTGGGGAAATGTAGTTTGAATGCAATTAGATAATTGGGACTAAATAATTGTACAGATGAATTTCTAATTGGTATGTAATTCTCATATACTTAGCAAAAATTTTATCAAAATTTATATAAATAATAAACAATGCCTTCACGAGTATCAATCTGTAATAAGATTCCAACTAGGCTGCTTACTTACGTTTCTTACGTTACATTGCATACTTCACGTTTTTTGCACTCAGCGGAAGGGCAAAAGGGCATATTGTTTATTAAATGGAACTAAATCATAGTTGTAAAAAAGTTCTAAAAATCGAATAAAATTAATTGCACATATGTTTATAAAAAACTTATATCTATAGGATGTCCTTAACTAATGTAATTAGATATATGCAATTAGGTATCAATAAGTAACGCACATAATTTTGTACACAATAATAAAAAAAAGCAATGCATAGCAATATAAAACGAGAATGAAAGTATAACCAATTTATTACTTTTTGAGCCACTGCCATTTATGTTGAAGCTTTTGCCCGAGCCCTGGAACTGTTTGAAAATCCCGGTCTCGCAGAATGCCATTGGACGATATAAGATCATCAACAGAACCACGAGTAACCTCTCCATGGATATAAACAGATGAAAATTTGAAGGTGCAAAAAGCAGGACTGCATGCTGGAATCTTCAAAACTTCCCAGTTGAATCTTAGCAATTTGGTACGAATGGGCCGAAGGACAGGAATGGCAGTTATGTCGAGAAATAATAAATCAGCTATACTTTCATTTCCCTTTCATATTATCATGCACTGCATTTTCTGTTATTGTGTGCAAAGTTACGCGCTTACTTATTAATACGTCCTCATGTTTTCAGTCACAAAATTTCATTAAATAAAGTACTCAAAATGGAAATATTTTGGTTTCTGTAGAGGATTAAATTAATTTTTTTGAAAAAAAATTAAACTTTTATACGATCTCCGTAGCGAAAAAGTGTTAATGAATGAAATATTTTTATAACATTCATCTGTAAGGACACAAAATTTATTTGTAAATTTTTCTGATATATTAAGAAGCAAATTTATTGAATTAAACCATTTTTTTATCTCTTTAATCGGTGCTTGAATGAATTTTTCACTTAAATTTTTAGGGATATTGTACATATTACAAAATATCACTAAAAGAACAGAAAAAAGAAAATAATTACGAATTTTACGCACCGTAAATCGTCAGCATTTCCCGATGCTTCTTATTAAACATTATGTCATTCCTTTTAGAAAGCACACAGTTGCGAACAAAGAATTCTTCTTACTTTTTTTTAATTCAACAATCCAGTGCTTCTCGGGGATGCCTTTATGTGTGCAGTTTCCCAATTTTTTTCTTCTCTTTCTTATAAAATCGAAGTTACCACTGTCTATTTAGCAAAGTGAACAACATTGTGTGAAATGAGTAAATTTCTTTGAAGTTGCGATGAATGGATAATGTACTATTAAAGAAGTATTTCCATATAGTAATTTTTTTCTATTGAATTAACTTGCATTTCTACAGCAAACGTTTCCATCTAAATATAAAAATAATCCTATCATTTCAAATTTTGTAGATAGAAAAGTGAAACGGTGTATGTGCGTAGATGAATGCAAACATTTTATTCATTAACACTCCTTCCATACGGTGGGCATATAAAAATTTAATTCCTTTTTATATTTTTGCTATCAATATCCACAGTACTATTTCACTCCTTATTTAATGAGACTGTGTAATTGGAAGCAAATGCCTTATCTCAGTATTTAGAGGAATAAAAACTTATTCCACTTTTATGGAGCATCCTATATATATATACATGTTAAGTTGGAAATTCAAGCACTTATAAGCCTAAAATTATAAATTTTGGGAATTAAGTAGAAATTATGAGTCGCATTTACCTAACCGCAAAATTTCGTCTTGATGAGATAGGTAACAGGATAAAGCTTCGATCGCGAATCCATAATGTATCATGAGTGGTGGAAGCCATCATATTGATTGGGTTCCTGAATTAAGAGAAAGGGTTGTCAGTTTCCGCATTCATCATGGTTAAAATTGCTAGAGATGTCGAGGTATTTAACCGGAGAGAATTCACATATTTCTGCTTAAACCAATGAAACATCATCGCAGATCAAACTTATCAAATCAATCTAACAAATTGAATCATAGATTTCTCTAGATATAAGCTAGATTTAAAATTATAATAGAAATATTTTAAGGCTTTAAGAAATGCTATATTTGTAGTAAAAAAATGATATTTAAAGCGAAATATAGCTTTCAGAAGTGTAATCACAGCTTCATTCATCGCATTAGCTTTAAAGAATTGTTTAAATAATACTTTTTGAATTCTTATTGAGTTTCATAATAAATTACCACCCTTTTTTTCATTTTCTGTGTTAGTCTTTTAATTTTTATGTCATTTGTACTTACATTTTTTTCGGCGTCCTATGGACCAAAAAGAAATGTGCATACCTTAAAATGGAATTCCTATGAATGAATATACAAGTTTCAAAAGCTAAATGCATTTCAAAATGCATCTTCTGACTTCAAATTATTTTTAGAATTTTTTTTTTTAAAGCGACAGAGTGATTTACTTGGAAAACTGAAAATTGTCCTTTATTTGTCAACCTCAGTAGGGCGACATTTGGGTGGAGAAATGGTACAGATAAATTCCATGAACTTAATTTTTATATAATAATATGAAAAAAAATTATCCTTATTAATTTTATTTAATTTTAATTAAATAAATTTCCATAAAAAAAGTATCTTCTTGGCACAGTAGAATAATTCCTAATAAGAATAAATCAGATAACTTAGAATTAATAAAAGCTACTTAAAATATTTACATAATTATATGGTAAATATTTAAAATATTATCTGGTAAAGTAGAATAAAAATTATCGCTTTGTTTTGTGAGCATCCAAAATCTTTTAAAATATAGCAATAAATTTTTCTTTTTAGGATATGAAATATAATTTTTTTTAAATTGAAAAAAAATATTTTATTACTTGTTATTAAATAGGTTTCCGACAGATACTACAGATAATTTATAAAAAAAATTCTGTGAAGTATTTTCAACATGATTTTTTTCGAACATAATTTAAATCAACATTCTAACATTTTCATTGTATTTAAAAGAAGTTCCTGGACCAAAAGGTGAGAAGGGAAGAGCTGGACGACATGGAAAACCTGGATTGAAGGTATGCACGAGAAGTTTTCTTTCTTTCTTTTTTCATTTTAGTTCAGGTGTATTTCAATAAGTGCATTTTAATTATTCATACGGAGATTGAATCAATTAATTATCGATTAATGATTGTCGAGTATAGAATCTACTATTTTTCTATTAATTTTACAAATTAATGAAATTGAGGGAAGTTGAACTGAAAGTTAATAGATATTTTTCAACACGAAAATTTAAAAAGTTTTCCAAGAGAATATTGCATTACTTGATATTTTATGCGTGTTTTAAAGCCGATTTTTAACAATTAGATACTAAACCAATGCAAAATATTCAACAGTTAAATGTGACTGCTTTCAGAATTAATTTTTTTGAATAACTTTCTAAAATAGTTATATTTTTTTAATATGTGCATAAAAAAGATTGAAAAAACATATATGAATCCAAAATATACCAGTTAAGTGGCAAAACGGTTTTTTTTAAGTGAGGAAAAGAGCCTTTTCGTATTAAAAAAGGTATTAAAAAAATCATCTAGTTTAGAAGGTGATCACATGATTTGTTTAAAACTTTGCAGATAGCTTAAGAAATATATTGTCTAATTTCTGAACTGAAAAATAATCGCAAACATTGATCCTGGAACTCTATTTCATCCATTCTTTAAATATTGGGGTTCAATTGATAAATAACACGATTTTTTTTTTCACATTGTGAAGCACTAAAACAACTATAAAATATTTCTAAATGAATAGATTAATTGTTCTCTTCTTCAGGAACTGCTGAACATATTGGAAAATTATTATACCAAATTTGAACAAAAAATATACATAGATTTTAATTTATGGGGTTTTTTTCGTAAGAAAATTCTATCAAAGATTAGAATTTGAGAAGAAAAAAAGCATCTAAAGATGTAAAATAACATTAAAACGTATGTAAATATAAAA
The DNA here is from genome assembly GCA_026543865.1 of Argiope aurantia. Taxonomy (NCBI): domain Eukaryota; kingdom Metazoa; phylum Arthropoda; class Arachnida; order Araneae; family Araneidae; genus Argiope; species Argiope aurantia. Next base: position 85,205 of record JAPMOR010065854.1, read on the forward strand.
ATCAGTGTAACTTCTCACAAAATAAATTTAAAAACAATATTTTAACGGTTTTTTTAGTATTATATTAATTATTAATATAAATATTAAAAATGTTAAATAAAGAAAATCCATAATTTTGCAAAAAGTCGTCTTTTTAACATAGTCGCCTACCTTAAAAAATAAAAGTTTTATCCATAAAAATAATTTATTGTTTTTATAAAAAAATATTTGATTATTCTTGTATGGTTTTTTTTGTTTGTTTTTTGAATTAATTAGATGACATTTTGTTTTGATAATTTGTATTCAATTAATTCAACAATGCCCGTTAAAATATATGTCCATAGAATTGCTCCAAATCAAGAATTTCTTGCCAAAACCTTAACCAAGAAACGGAAAGTAAGAAGTAACTTTTATTTTTTTTTACTATCGAAATATAATCTGAAAATCGATCATATGACTCGTGCGAATAATAGTAAATCGATATCGAAAATCTCTATCGCCATGAATATAAAAGAGATTTTATTAACGCAGTAAATCTGTGGATAAATACTGGTATTGCTTTTAATTTTGTCATTGCATCTTTATCAAGGAAATAAAAAGAATGGAACTATTACATAATTTATTAAACTAACGATCATTTGTCACAGCAAATTGCATCTTTTAATTCTAATATTTTAATTTTTTGCTCTTAGCTCCATGTCACTTGCTTATTATTACAATCTAATTTATTGTAGGGCGAACCCGGCCTGATTACAGAAAAAGAATTGTTAAAGCTACAACCCAAATTGAAAGGAGACAGGGGTGAACCCGGACCTCCTGGATTACCTGGACCTCCTGGCCCTCAAGGACAAAAGGTATTTTATTATTCCTTTGCTCTGATAAATGTTCATTTTATATTCAGCTCATTCAATTAGCAACACCTCTGTCGGAGATGTGTGCATAGATATGAATTAATGTGTGTTAGTAAAAATAATAAATGAGAAGAATTTGTAAGTAAGTGTTTATCAAAAGTCGCCGCCGCTTGCAACTTTATGGTATGCATTTGCATTCAAAATATAATCATATAGTTTTATAGTGTGCTAAAGTGTCTGAGTATGCAAAATATCTTTGGCTAACATATCGTGGAATTTTTAATGGGCACGTGGAGTTTCAAGTCACTTTCAGTTCAATTACTCACCGCCATTAAAGAATCATTAAAAATGTAAATATACGAACACTGTTCATATAATTTTTAAAATTATTTAGAATGGATGAGCTTTCCCATATTTGGGACATTTGTTGCCTATCATGTTATCTAGTGGAAAATAAAATCATACTTCATACTCTAATAAATTTTAAAAAAATAAATGTTAAAATAGTAAAAATATAGTATTGAATTCATGATTTAAAGTTGAAGAAATAAAATGATTATTTCTTAGCGTTTGAAGATTTGCTTTGAAAGCAATTTCGAATCTTCGGAAAAAAATTAATTTAACAAATGCTAAAAGTATTGAATGTTTCATGAGAAAAGTACATTAGTTCACATTCTATTACATTCAAAGCATCGTTGTTTCTTCATAGGATAACTTTACTTATTTTAAAACTTCGGCATAAAGTAAGATTGACACTGACATTTACATGATGAAATGACATTGATTCGAAGTATCAAAAAAATTAGTTTTTGACATTTAAGCACCATATTTGTCAAATGGATGTTAAAAATTACCATTTGACAACAATTGATGATTTATAAAATGGCATTTTCATTATATTTTTGTATTGAATTTTGACACGCTGATAACCATATATCCCACGATATTCAAATAAAAAGATATCCATTATATTTAAAATCAGGTTGTCAACAAATATGTGGAATAGTTAAATATTGATTGAATTTAAAAGCCGATGGGTGAATGGATTGCTTGAACTCAGTTTCTTCACTTCCAGACATAGTTGTTGCTGAAGAGAAAGTGGCAGTTCAGTTATAAAGTGATGCGTAACCGATTGACTGAAAATTCAATAACAGACAAAATTCAAATTAAAAATAAATTAGGTATACTCACAAATAAATTTAATTAAAACACAAGCAATGAATAAAGTAAATAAAAAACAAAATTAATTAAAATGAAAAAAAAATTCTGCGCGAGCAAAAAAGGGGAAAGTTATGTTCATTCGTTTCCGCCGAGACTCGAATTAAAGGTTGGAACAAGTTTTTTGGAATTGTCTGTTAGAATGCATTGCAAGATGATGGAAGTATTTTGTTACTGTTGCTTAATAAATTTGAATTGCCATATTTTTTTTTAGTATTTCTAAATTTAACAATGAAAATTATTCTAAATCTTTGCAGGGTGAATGCGTTGTTGCCCCTCCCCGTTTTGGGATCACAGGGGGCCCTTCAGAATTGTGGAATGAAGGAGACTTTGGTTCCGGAGATGACCAGGTAGGCATAAGTATTTGAAAACCTATTTCGTGTAACTTACATTTAAATTCTTTTTTTTGTTAATAAACACTTAGAATTTATCAGTCTTAGAAGGATTCACTTCATCTTTTGTCTTGACTGTAACATAATAATAACTATTATTCAATGGTTTTTCTTCAGCATCATTTTTAATCTGGCCAAAACATATTTTTATCTATCCTCGGCGGTCCAATCAGTGTTTCCTAATGTTCATATTTAGTTTAAAAATCAAACAATTCGTTATTATGAGTTTGGTTTGGTTTGGTTATATTAACGTCCCGTTTGAAGCAACACTTGAGCTATTTTGGGACGGACCTCGTCATTTTGAACCGCGGTCAGATGACGAGGACGACACCTGAGCTGGCACCCCCCCCCCTCCACACCACACCACACCAGCGGGAGGACGTTTGGTCAGGACGGTTTTAACGTGCAACTGACCCCCTTACACGACGGTTCTTCGGTGGAATCGGGTCTCGAACCTGAAACCCTCCGGTTCCGAAGCCGAGACCTTACCACCAGGCCACCGCGGCCCCTCCGTTATTATGAGTATATTTCCTTAAAATTCCATGATTTAAATATTCATAAGGTTTCAGAAACTATAAAATATTAAAAAAAAATTAAGTTTATTCACATTAACAGTTTTCCCAGATTTTAAAACTATTTCATCCAAATATTTCGGGTTATACATAAAAGCTAAGGGTTCAATTATGATCGCAATATATAAATACCATACATCATAAGCATTTTAGACAATATTATCGTATTTCCTATCTAATTGATATCACTATTTTTTAAAGCATTCTGAAAAAAATTAACGTGTCTCAAAACACTCTATTTAGATATTTTTTCACTAATGAATGTCTTGATCCTCCACCGTTTTCAATACTTTATAATATTGTACAGTTTATACTTAGCCCGTCTTATATTTAAGGCAATCGAATGTATATTTTAAGACAATATCACTTCTAGTCGACCCATTTGGATCAAAATTGACACATTTTATTTTTTAAATCTCTATACGAAATTTCATTTTTCAAGTTCGTTCCTCTTTCAAATTATAATATTCATACAGACGCTCATACAGTCTGATATGCATACATAAACTTATAAATATAATCGTAAATAAATTACTGTTATATTGTTGTTGTTGTTTTCAAATTTATGGAATTTTAAAAATTCTAAACTCATAAAATTTTCGGGATAGAATTTTTTCATAATATTTCTTTCATACGTGACAGTAAAAATGAAAGTAAATCTATGAGATATAGTTGTTCTTAATAATCACCCTTCGTTCATTGTTAATTAAACAGTCTCTGCATAGAAGACACGCGTATAATGCACTAACACTTATTATTTGGAGAGAAGATACTCACGTACCGTCAATACAACGTTGTTTGTAGTGTCTTGCCTATTTTCATAAACTTCTCAAATTTGAATAGCCAGTATATTCGTTTTTCTAAATCTTTATCAATAAATATTATTGATTTAGGGAAAATATTTATCAGTTTTTAAGTAACAGTAGTTTTTATGGTTATATTTAGTATTCAATGCAGTTTTAAATCTACTAAATGTATTCATATTTATTTAACGTATGGATTTCAAATTTTCATTTTAAATAGCTTTTTTTCTTAAATATCACTTTTAGTGCAGAATTTTGCTTATAAATTTCGGAGCACTAAACCCGACAACCAACCAAGTCAACCATATAAGTTTTTTAGGTCTTTTCACAAAGCTGAAAATATCTTTATATAACTTCTTAACTATAAACGTTTGATGTAACGCATTGACGCTTTCTCAAAACGGTTTATTTAACTTCAGGGAGCAAGAGAATGGCTGTCAGGTGTTCTACATCCCGGCAGTCCTTGCATGTGCAACATATCTTTGAAGCATCTTGAAAGTTTACCCAGATTAAGAGGAGCAGATGGCTTGCCTGGTCCCAAAGGAGATCCCGTAAGTTCTTTTTTTCTTTTTCTTTTTCCTCCTTTTTTTTCTAATTCTGAAGTTTTTTTGTTCCGTTTGTCGTGAAAGCAAAACACTCTATTTCTTAGTCTCTCCTCTATATTATCTTAATTTTGTGTTTTTATGATTATAGGGTGCTCCCGGGCTTCCTGGACCTCCCGGAATAGGAATGCCAGGCTCAGACGGCCCTAAAGTAAGAGATACACTTCCTATGATCGTATTTCAATTTCTTCCTCTATCATTATCCCTCAGTAAACATTTTTTGTGTATGTGTTTATTTAAGAATAATGATTGCATTAGAGTCTCCCTCTTCGATTTTAAATTATCTGATATTCCGAGTCACTTCACATCGGTTCTGAATTTACTTAAAATCCTATCTCGAAAAATATACTTCCCCCCCCCCTATCATTGATACTTACGTATTATCCGTAAGCCAGTTAATTAATTGTCAAAAACTCGTCAGAGTTGATTTATGGCGACCAACCGCATGTTCATCGTTAACCACAAAATAGTCTATGATAGTACGCTAATATTATTTTTACGCTACTAAAATTTGACTTAATATCCAATAATGGTTGGTGGTCAATATGTAAATACTTATCATTAGATGGGTTCTTTTTAATTATTTGAATAAGCATCAAAATTGGCGAATTGGAACAACCGCATTAATATTGCACGTGGTACCTAACGGATTAGACCACTGAAGTAGAGAATGCCATTACTAATCTTTCGTTAATAATTTGTGCTTTAATCAAGCAGAGTTTCATCTTAATTTTTTATATCATTGTTTTACTAAGGAGACGAAAATATAAAGGTTGTCATTTCAATGAACTGATTTGAATAGCATCCAATTTAGGTCATTATTTTTAAAATCCAAATGTTTATATTAAGGTTGAGTGAAACTGAATTCAAGTGCATAATCATAAAGAGAAAGTCTCAAGTATAGCTGTGATGCTTTTAATAAGATGACGTGATACATAAATCTGCAGGAAAGCACTGTCACAGTTTTTTTTATCTTATTGTATAATATTTATAGATTATATTTTGTACCTTTCAATTTTTTTATTAAAATCTGAATGGTTACTTAGGTTATGTAATTGCTTCTTTTATTATATAGTATACCATGAATATTTGTGGATTTATTAGGCAGCCATGAATATTAGGTAGCCTGACACAACTGCCTAAAGCTATGTTAATTATATTAATGAATTGAAATGTGAAGCTTAATTAACTAATTTATTAAACGAAGGAGCCTCATAACTGGTCTATGACCAAACTACACCTAAATTCGTCTTTGTCCATGGAAGATATTGTGTCTGGATATCTTCCATGTCTTTAATTTGTTTGTCCATGGAAAATATTACAGGATTCATATTTATGTGGAATTGCTGAGATTCTGCTTAATTTTATATTACTTGAAATTCCTTTAAAATATAAAATACACAGGTAGAACACGTTTTATAGCTCCATCTTGTAACCATTATAATTTTTGAATAGATATGTAAACATTGCCTTTATTAAGAATAGTAAAAAGTGAATTTAGAGATTTACTTAATATAGTGCCTACGAAATACTAAGGAATAAAATAATTTCAGTGTATAGATTGGTGGAAGTCGTTACTAGGAATTTATAAAATGAAAATAACGAAACACTACTAGCACAGAAATACCTAAAACACTTAACGATATTTATATTGAAAATAAAACAATGCCTTTAAAAATAAGTAAAAGGATATAATTTGATTTTACAATATAAAATGTTGATAAGTTTATCTACCTTTCATGTTAGTGTAGCATACATTAAAAATATAGTCGTAAGAAATAACAATGCATGTTTACTAAATTTGACAGAAATAAAAAAAAAGGGAAGAATTATGTATTTATAATAATGAATAGTACTGCATACAGCATAGATCTCAGATTATTTGGTATTTTTTAAATCATTATTTAAGGGAAAGATTCGATTTGTTTCAATTATTTTAGTTTTTTTTTCCACCTTAATTTCTTTCAAATGTCTTTTTATTCGATAAATTTAGATTTAAAAAATCATTCAAGTTTGATTTTTCTTTAAAATTTGACTACTTAAAAAAATCTCTTTATCTCGTTATCTGAATCAGTTGATGAGGAACATTTCATATTGGCATTCCTGCAACAAATGAATGAAATCAAACTGAACACGAGCTGCTCTTTGCGTTCAGATTTAATTGAGTAAGTGCTCTTAACTGATTTATATGATGAAGGTCCGCATATCTCCAGCAGTTTTGAAAAAGTCATTACGGGGAATGTAATGGTCGTATCTCGACTGGTATCTTCAGACTACACGGCGATTTGTAAGCTACGGTCAGAAGGAAACATCTTCATTTAACAAATGTTAAGATGATATCCTGGTTCTTCTTTATTCATTGCCGTGCGGATACAATGGTAAGAAACATTTCTTTTCTTAAATGGCAACTCTTTTTCACGCTGAGCTGGACTAATGGAGTCAGTCTCCTGGTAGAGTGGAGAGAATGGTACATTTTCCCTTCTTGGATCCAATGAAGCGTCAGTTGGCTGGTTTTCTTCAAAAACTCTTTGCTACCTTCGATTCTTCCAAACAGGAAAATCAATTTAAAACAGTTCTGAAAGAACAATGGCGATTGTTTATAATTTAATTTATAATCAATCGTATTTAAAAAGGGGTTGTTATGTTTTCTAATATATATGTGTGTGCGAAATGATATTTTCAAATCTAATTTAAACAATTTATTTCCTAAATTTTATCCGAATTTAACCCATATTAACTTAATTCTATAATGTTCTCTTATTTCCTGATCCAATTCCACAGTTTTTGTTTAATTAATGCTACATGAACTCTGTAAAACTGCTTTAATCCGCAATTTCACGCGTTCCAAGTGAAAGAATAAAAATCTATCAAGCTAAGTGAATTCTTTTCAAATGTATGTAAATTTTCCTTGCCTAAATCAACTCGTGTAAAGAAATCCTTGTCAGAATCTCATTTTATAAAACCAACGGGAAAAATATTTCTCTCTCGCTCTCTCTCTCTTTTGCTCTCATGTTGCGGTGTAGGTTGACGTATATCGTCGCTTTTTTGCTTATACATAAATTATTCCTCCTGAGAGGGAATAAAGCGAAATTTAAAACTCAAAAGTGTCTTCTCTCTCTTCGGCCACAAAACTACTCAGAAATATTTGCAGATGATTATTCTGATCTCATACCAGTATTCGTATTTTAAAGAAAATATTAAAAGATATAAGAGCAATTTTTATATAGACGTTCGTTATTGCTGTCATTTATATATGGAAACTTTTAAAAAACTCAACATTCTAACACCGATATTTTTTAAAATCTGAAATATTTATTATTTTTTATTTGTTTATCAGAATTATTACTTTTTAATCTGAACCCGATGTTATCTTATTGCATTGCAGTTAATTCGACTGCGAATATCGAATCCCGAATATCTATTATAATTCTAACATAGTTTTTCAACAATAAGTTTCCCTGTTTATGCAGTGTATACCGGAAAATTATTACATATTAATGTTGCCACAAACGACGTGTCTAAAAGTAGAACTAACAAACAATATTCTTTTAAACTCATTTGATGTTAATCAAAGCTTTACTTTTCCTTTTTTGTCGCCATTACATTATAAAGCGCAATATAAATACTTACTATGACGCAATAATGATTTTTATTAAATATTTCAAACAATACTAGCAAAACAAACCTCAAATGTGAAGTGTCAAGTGACTCGCTACCTACCAATCACAAAGCGAATAAAACGCAATGTGTATATAATATTTTTATATAATCGATACATATGTGTTTTTAATGTAAAATTTATCATCAAAAATATTTAAAACTACATTAGTTATTTAAGAAAGGATTCTATTTCGAAGTATTGTCGTAAAAGTGTCTTTTGTTGCTGGTGTCTATGAATAAAAAAGAAATTGAACGGAAGGAAATTAAATTATTTTTTTAATGTAAGGGAACAAATGTTTATCTCAAATCTCAATCTTCAAGGAAAAAAATATATATATAAAATATTATTTAACATGTATTACAATTCTTCAATGAATTTCATTTCAAGTATAGAATTCTTAATTCTATAGCATCTATGATGTTTAGTTCTTGATTTCTTGATAAACTTTATTTTTAGGGAGACGAAGGAAAACCAGGTTTACAAGGACATCAAGGTCAAAAAGGAGAACCTGGCGTAGATGGCATACCGGGTAGTCCCGGTCCTCGAGGAATGCCCGGACCTCCGGGGCCTCCCGGACTGGCTAATAATCATGCACCTTTCGATGTAAGTTGCAGATATATGCTAATTGGACTTAGTTAAGTAACAATTTTTCATGTATGTGCTTTAAATGTAGTGGGTTTAAAAATGACTGAAGAAATAAAATTTTTATTTTACGTAATAAGCACGATGTTATTTATATAAGAATTACAAATATAGTATATAAAACTAGTAAATATTTGCACTGATCAAATGCGTAATGAATCGTAAAATGTTCTGTTCGCGCCAATGCGCATGCTCCGGATTGTCACATAATTGGTGTGGAGCAAAATATTATGTAATGAGTATGAATTCAATGGAGCCATAGTAAGGTGGCGAGATAAAAAAAGAATCATTTGTTTACTTCGAACGCACATTTTTTATGTAGCACCCACACTCGATTAATAACTCAGCAGTACTACAGGGAAGAGCGATTCAATACGCTGACTGTTAAGACGGATGTTCATGTACACAATGATGGGAGGATCATTCGATGCATCAAACAAAATGGAATCATGTTATAGTCTGAAAATTTCCGAGAGCAAATAAATTGAAACACGCAGCTAGAGAAAATAAATTACTTAATGAAGGTTTGTCTCATTTGCTTCGATTGAATACCCGATTTAAACGAAAATAAATACGAAAGAAAAATAACAATATTTAAAAGGTTTCGTCTTTATTTCATAAATGATAAATTTTGACTCTACTTTTATAATTCTTTTCCCTTATTCTGAAATTCAGATTTTGAAATGAAAAAAAAAAGTTCTAATATTTCTTTCATTATAGCGTTTTTTTCCCATGGAGAGGAAGGGGAGTCTAAACAATTTGATAAATCTTAATTTTGTTTCAAAGTATATTATTATTTTGAGAAGCCCCCGAAAATCGAAGATTTACGTGCTTTTCATAATTTTATTTTCGTATTTTAAATACACTGATGGAAAATAAATTCCCACGACAGAGAAAAAAATGCACAAGATAAACGAAATTGCGGCGAGGTTTTTGCAAATCTGGATAAGGATGTCCGTTAAAATTTTATACTTCACGATTAAGAGTTTCGCCAGTAGTGCCTTTACAAACATGCAGATCACATTTGCCTTAAGCATGCGATATAAATTTTGTTTATTTTTTGGATTGGACATTTTGAATTAAATGCAAGTCAAAAATGTCTTTAAGGAAACGAAGAAGGCAGTAAGTATCAGTGGCTTATTGAATTTGAAAAAAGCTGTAAGATAGGGCTACAAAAAGGTGAATTTTCTTTCCATGATATTACCGAAAGAATTGAACGAAGACCCCATCTTCGCCGCACATCCGAGTTGCATCGAAATTCAACTGAAATTAGATTTTTTATTACCATCAGAGTGACAGGGCAAATGATTAAAAATAAATTACTTAAAGGTAAACTCCTCAAGACTCTCTAATATAGACTCATAATTCCAAATTACTGTCATCTACAGTTGCACTGTAGAATGTAGTGCAATATAAGAAAGAAAAAATGGAAATCTGTTGTATTCTCTTATCAGACATATTTCTATCTTGGTGCGAATAACAGTATGTTAATTAGGAGGCCAGGCGAGTGCTCAGAAACATGTTGTCTGCGAGATGGGCATAATGAAATTACAGCAAGAGTTATGATCTGTGGAGCAATTTCCTAGGACAGCAGGAGCACTCTTATTGCTATTCCACGCCCATTCACAGCAAATATATGTGTCATTGAATTGGCTATGGTTCAATTTTTTATCATTATACCAGGTGGCGGTTTTCAACACAATAATACTTATCTTCTTGCCTAATGGGCTTTATAGTGTCGATATGTCACCTTGGACTGCGAGATCTCAAGAGGTTCTATTACATGAAACATTACTGGGCGGTAAATTCAGTGTCATATTAAAGCAGCGTGGACCGTTGCTTATCTGGTTGACCAAGTGCAACGTACATGGAATTCCGGCCCTTAAAATGATACCAATACGACACAGTCCATAAATGTTTATATGCTTACATTCAAAATCGAGGTGACCATGGCAGTTATTAATAATATCACCATTATCATATTTGAAACATTTTTAACATAATTATGTTGCCCAGATTAATGTTGTATTTAATTAATAAATGCGACATTTAATTTCATTCTTCTAAACAAAATTCCGTACAAAACTAATTATCGTTAATTTCCATACAAAAATTATTTTAAGCTTTTAATACACAATTACATATAATTCATTGTTTGAAATTTACCTTTTTAAGAAATATTTCGAAATTTAAAAAAAATCGTGCCATCAAATCCTTCAGACGAATCATAAAAATTGTTTTCATCTATTCTTATCTTCAGTTATCCAAGAATACCATTCCTTTCATTAATACAGGAAAAACATACTTTGTCTGTCCTTGTAATTTTAAATTTTTTTCAGTGTTTTGTAATGCAACCGGGTTATCTTAATAGTCATGTCTGTCGCCCCGTCTAGCTGTTCATATTCAGTTTTTTTAAATTAGGGAAAATTTGTTAGACAATTATGCTTTGAAAACAAACCTTTTTACGAAAATTATGAACAATAGCATTTATGTTAATGCCTTATGCAAGTTTTTCCTCGGAATGAAAAGCGCAGAATGCAAACATATAATTTATTTAAGACTAGGTAATATTTCTGTCGGAATTAGATTCTTATCATTTTCAAATAATATCAACACAATGAGTAATATTAGCATTTATTGAAGTGATTCAATTTTGTAATAGTCGCATACCACATTATAGCAGAAAAGACAAATTGCCTTGATATTCTAGACTCTGAAATTACTGTTATCTTTCATTTTTATCAACATTCTCTTTTAAATAGAATTGAATTTTCTTTTATTATTTATAAATGTGCATGATAAATTGGAGAATTTAAATGTTTTATTACTTTAAAACGAAATCTATGAAAACATAATTTCTTCAATGTACAAACTCAATAACTAATATCTTTATTAAGTTTATACTTAAAATTATCTTGCATATCTTTATAATTTCAAGATAATCGGTATTCTTCACTATCATGCAAAACAATGTTAGGCTAAATTATTCAAAATTTTGAAGTTGCATTCAATTCATTCTGATGCACCTGAAATTAAGCAGCCACAAGATAAATTATCTGATTACAAGAAGTCTGAAATTACTACCCGAATTGCAAGTTGCAGCCAATAAACAATGAATAAATATAAGTCACAGACACGACTGGACTAGACTATATTAACTTATCACTATGTTCATCTATATTTTGCTCAGAAGGCTTAATTAAAGAGCAAAGTATAACAAATTCGTATATTTCTTGATTAGCCAGTACCTATCGAATCATCAAAGTCGTTAAAAGTGAACCTAACGTCATTTTTGATTACATCAAAAGATGGCTGATCATATCAGAAGTTGTGGAAGACGACTCTGCCATTATGGAACAGGAATCATTTGTCCGTGAATCTTGATTTGAGAGATGATTATTCAGTGCGCTTGCCACTCTAATGCTGTAAAGGCATAGGATGTTACAAGATTTCAAAGTGGCCTCCAATACCATATCATTATATTATTACAATTCGTTCTTTCCTGGAACGCTGTGCATGATTTACAGTAAAAGGCAATTAATCTGCAAGACTTCTTTAACGTTCGTTGGACAAATATGGAAGCTGGTGATTTGATGCAGTAAAAATGCAAATTTATTGGATGAATTAATATGTTCTATAATCCATTATGTCCAATTATGTCTGTGAAGTTTTGATTTTTTTTTCTATCTTTCCAAAGAAGTAAAAAAAAAATGACTATGTCTGTGAAGTTTTGATTTTTTTTTTTTATTCTATCTTTCCAAAGAAGTAAAAAAAAAATGACTGCAAATTTCGGATGATAAATCGATTATCAACACTTGTTCAATGATTTAGTGTTTAAAATGCTATTAAAATAGACAAAATTTTGGTAAATTAGAGGTATAAAAAATGTTTATGTAAATGTTTATTTGGTTCAGAATTATTTGGTATCAGCTAATGAGTAGACTATGATTTTTTTGTTTTATTCTGTTTCAATGATATGAACTTAAATACTTTGTTAGCTATTAAAATCATTGATATGCTACCGTTATTCATTTTTCACTAGTTATATATTTTAAATTATAATTTTTCTATAAACACAAACGCGTTAATATTCATCTTGATTAGAAATCTGAGGAACCGTAGAAAACTCGCATGCAATTGTTTCATTGATGTTAATAGACGCAAATTTTCGTTCTTAATATCTAGAAGTTATAAAATTGTTTTCAGTTTGGTATTACTGCATTGCAAATATAGAAGACTTCTTTTTAACTCATATGGATGATTCAAATTACATACATTTTGAGTTTATTGATGCCGTATGCTCTTTCATGAACTGAAGATACACATACAATTAGAAATGTTTTATTACTTACTCATTCGCCTGGTAATGAGGGGGTGGGGCGGGGTCTCTTTCATAGCAAGATTCCTGGCTGCAGAAAAGGACTTGTGTCTCACATGCAGTACCAATGCCCCATCCGTGAGTCGGGCTCGAAATCTCTCACTAAGTAATGCCAAATATTGGTTACTTTGCCAACAGGCGGTATACTTTGAGTTAATAATATGGAAAAAAAACCCTTTAAAAATAAATCAATAATTAGAATGTGTTTCTGTGTGATCAATCGGTTTAATTTTAGGAAGAAATGCACACAAAAATAAGCGAATAATTACTGATACTGTAAAAGTGTTTGCTATAGAACATCGTGTATTATCTTGTAACAAAAACTTTATCATGGAAAAAAAAGAAATATAAATTAATATTGAGAAGAAAAATTTGACCCACAAACTTCCATCACAGTGAAATCCAGAAGGTTGCAATAGTCTGTAGATAAAAATTTAGTTAATGGTAAGATCACGATTTCATTCAGACTAAAAAAAAAATTTTTAAAATTCGAACAAACCACTTATTTGTGGTTTGTTCGTGCGATATTCATCAAATATTTTTTCAATAACACGTGCAGATCGAAAAAGGTATCATTTTATGACTGGAAAAGGACCATTATTCTTGAACCATCATTTGTTGAGATAGCTTTATAATAAATTTGCTGACATATTATTGAATGATTCCTAGATACTTTCGCTCCATTATATAAATGAAAAATTTAACTTCTCGGTATTCATTATTTTTTTTTTCTTCTGGCAGTGTAAAACCATTGATTTATGAACATTTCAGGTTTTCAACACCTGGTTTGTTAATTTTTCCTCCTCTTCCTGCTGCTCATGACTGAAACATTTTCTTCGTATTTTGTAGCTAGACGGTGCTTATGGTTCCGGATTGTATCCCAGCTCTGGAGACGGTCCTTTCGGCCCCTATGTTGGTCGACCTGGTGCACCGGGTGTCCAAGGTCCTCCAGGACTGCCCGGTCCGCCTGGCATCAGAGGAGAAAGAGGTTATCCCGGTGAAAAAGGAGAAAGAGGAGAGCAGGGACCAAAAGGCGACAAAGGAAATCAGGTAAAACATAATTTCATCTCTCTTCAAACCTTTTTGTTTTCGCTTCTCTGCTATTATGTTATGTAAAATGATACAACTATGAAAAAATATAATATCTTAAGAGATGAAAACATTTAATTTTCCCCCAAATATTTACTAAAAGTTAATAAATATTTGGCTAAAAAAAGAAAAAAAGGGAAATAAAAAAAAATCCCTTGACTTAACTTAGTAAATATGTTTTGCTTCATAATTGTAAAAGCTAAGATGAATGTATTTTTCCATTAATTTATTTAATGATGTTAAAATAATCCTTGTCTTCTTATCGTTGCTACAGGGTGCTTAAGAAGTTTTTAAGGGATCATTACATTTTGAGAGATATTGCAATTATGAAAAAAAGAAATATTATCTTGCTAAGATAATGAAAGCATTTCAATTTTTTTTCCGGATGGTTACAGAATGTCAGATCGCCTCCTTTTCGTTACGTACATCTATAAAGTTCAATTCTTCCCCCCCCCCCC
>JAPMOR010065854.1:106575-198799 GCA_026543865.1 Argiope aurantia
AGTGTTTCATTCATATTTTTCTTTTATTTCTGTAGGGAGAACCTGGTGAATCAGGGCCTAAGGTAAGATAAAATATTCATTCGTTTAAAATGATTTGAAAGAAGATCATTAATTAAATAATTAATTTCTGTCTTTTGCTGCAACTGTATTTAAATCAAAAAATATATCTAGATATGATTAAAAATAATTAAACGATTATTTTAATTTTAATTGAATTTAACATATTAAATATTAAAAACTTCTTGAACTAAAAAGGAACGAAGCTAGCTGCTTGTAAACTTTAGTGTAATTTGTAAAGGTCCTTTAATTTAAGCGTTTCCTGGAAATTTTATTCTTTATTTTCTGTATGATCCAAATGAAATCTGATTACGTGTTTTGTAAATATGAATAATAGATATTCAAATAAAAGTAGAAATTCGTGGACTATGACTATTAATTTCGTTTGTAGAACATTTCAAAATTCAATTGAAGATATCCATATAGGGCAGTATACCTTAATACCATCTTATTTGCATTTATATTAATTTCAGAAAATATGCACATTTCTTAAATTCATACCTTATTATAAAGATGTCTGACATATTAATCAGAGAACTGAATTAGAAATCAAATCTTATATATTAAATGATCTTATAATTAAAGGATTCTACTGTATTGAATATGTTTTAAATTTGTAATTTTCACAGTAAATTATAAATATAAAATTATAATCTGTAAGCAAACAAAAAATATTATCGGTAAGATATGAAATTTAGGCTTTTTGATAAATACCTTGATAAAGTATGAAATATCTCTGTTATATTTAATCTTTTTATTTATTTTTTTCAAATAAAAAGCGAATAAAGAACACTCAGACGTTGTATGTAATG
Source organism: Argiope aurantia (assembly GCA_026543865.1). Lineage (NCBI taxonomy): Eukaryota > Metazoa > Arthropoda > Arachnida > Araneae > Araneidae > Argiope > Argiope aurantia. The sequence continues at coordinate 107,445 of JAPMOR010065854.1, forward strand.
AAAAATATTTTTTCGAGACGTTATGAGAAAGATTTTATTAAAAAAATCTATTTGAAATTGTGAGGAGAAATATTAAAATGGAAGATTTGTGTGACATTTAATTTTTTCATTTCTTACTGTAATAGTGTTTAAAAAAATATCTTCAGTGAAAAAAACAGAGGTAATAGTTATAACAAATCGATCTTCCCTTTGAAAGAATGCTATAAAAAATCTAGTAAATCACTCTTAAAACATTATTATTCTGCATGAGATCTTATATAATACTGCATTAAAACATTAAATGTATAAAATTTATAGTTAACATTTTAATACAAATTAGTTTAAATAAATTATTAATTTAACACAAATTATTTGATAGTTACTTATTTTAACGCAAAATTTTTAAAAAAATCCCAGAATAATTTTTAAACGGCTTTTATTGAGTTTTTAAAAAGAATAACTGCCATTTAAAAGATTTCTTGATGAAAAAGAGCACCATTAAAATATCTTTTGTATTTTTATTCTGTACTTTTACGAACTTCAGCTTTCGTTCAGAAATATATGGTGGAATCTCGTATAAGTCATAATTTGTCTTCGAATCTTAATCATAATGCGAAACACTTATTAATTGAAGCATCTTTTTTTTCTAAAGGATTAATGTAAAACAGGATAATACATTCCATTCAGTAAAAAATATTGCATTAATAAATTTTTCAAACAAATTTGTAACTTTGTAATTTATTATTTATAATGCATATTTTTTACAAGACAGTTTCTACTAATATATTTGCTTTTACCTACGCTTCAAAATTTGGCGAAAATGTGATATAGTGTAATCGTTAAATAAATGTATACCCTGCATAACTTCTACCTTTATTAGGGTGATTCATGAAACAAATGATACAGCCATTTCAACATCTGTTAATTTCACTGAAAGGTTAATGCTGTCTCTCCCGACGAAATTGTTTTCACTTCTTGCTTTGATATAGAATACTGTTCTTGACTCTATTTGCCTTTTTGTTCATGTATTACGAAATACTTCTCCTTCATATGGCAATACCATGATGCTTACCAAAAGTGTCTAACAGCTTTTTGACGATGCATTTGACTATATCTTTTAAGTTCCGTTTCCAATTAAAAAAAATAAATAAAGTAAAAACATCAAATAAATAAATGTTAAACACAAACTGATAATTAAGAGATACAAGCATGCCTATGAAATCAGGATGTCTCCTCTTCACTCTTTTCCCGAAACATCGCTCGTTAAAGGTGTAATTTATTTACATTTTGTTTTGCTTCTAAGCAAATCTCTCGTTATGAGAAGTAAAGTGAGGTTTGACTGTATTCACAAATTCGTTGAAAAGTGTTGATAAATTCGAAAAGCCCCTCTCCCCCTAAAAAATCGAATGATGGTAGTTTCTAGAGCTAAACTGGAAAAATATAAAACAATGCAAAGAATCAATCTGTCATATTTATTTCATTTAGTATGAATCATAAGGATTAACACAATTTTCATCTGAAAAAATGCTTCATTTTCTAAAGCTATTAATCAGAATCGGTTTACTTCTGACTGTTAAAAGTCCTTCTTTGTTCTGAAAATATTTATAATTCTTAATAAAAAGAGCTTGGCAAATAGCATTATCTGTAATCAGTGTAGTCAAATCATAAGAAAGAAAGAGAGTTAATGTACCATAATGATAATTTGAATAACCTAGATTTTTATGTTGCTGTTTCGTTCATCATTTCGTAACAATGTTTAGAATATAAACTTATTGTTGGTAGGTAGCATTTTCTGTGACCATAAAACTAATCAAATTGTCTTGTCTCGAAAAATGACGCCCACATGAAAAGTCAGGTATATGATCTTATTGTCATTGAAAGAATTTGATATATATGAACATGATTTAATTTTAAACACCAGTAATCAATACTTAATAAAATAAAACAGATTTTTAAATTTATATATATATATATATATATTTTTTTTTTTAGCTATTTATATAGATCTCAGATATGTAGAAAAACTAACGCGTACACATTCATCCTTGAACTAGGAATCAATTTGTGTTGTCACTGATTAAAGGATTGCAATATCAGTGAAAAAAAACACTTTTGGTCTCAATAATTAATCCTAGACGATATAAAATTTTACAATTTGCGTTCTAAGCATTTAATTTTTATTTTATTTATTGATTGGAATTAGGAATAAATGATATTATGCAGAATTTTATTATGAAAAGTTTGATATGTGAGTTAACATAAATTTATTTATTGCAAAGATATCATGCATCTATGATTACAATGCTGCATTAAAATACACTGTCGTTTTAATCCTCGTGCTGCCATCTATTGGTGAAAAAGTAAAGCTAATAGAAATTGATTGTTGTGACCAGTGGAAGTTGACAAAACCGCCTTTCTTTTGATACTTCTATAACTTTTTATTTTCTCTGTTACAAAGTACACAGAAGAAAAGATCGTAATCTTTAAGAAATCTGATGCCGGTATTAAGAGAGATCTCCGCCGCGTTTTTAGTTGTTTTTTTTAGCTCGTAAATACTTTTTTGTGAGGGAGGAGATATATATATAAATATATATATATTTCGCGCAACAAATTCGATGGATAAAATTTAATATACAGTGGAAGTATATGAAAAATTTTAAGAATACATACTACTTTTGATTATTAAAGAAATTCTATTCTATCTCTTATTTTCCTTATTAAAATGTGGTTAATTAGTGAAATTTGCTTAAAATATTAGCTATGAACTAGTTTAGTTTTGCTTTTGTGTGTGTGTGTGTGAACTACGGCTCATGATACTCATGCACTTAATTCATTTTTTGATTCTTTATCAAAGTTGGTCAGTTTTCTGAGATGTTTTATGGCATATTCATTTATAATATGCTCAAACTTAAATTCGTGCGAGCAGGGCTGTCTCATTTCGATGGACAAATAATGTGTAATAATTGTGAAATGGGTAATTATTCTTAGGGATTTCTGCTAATGAATAACTATCAAGTTCAATCAGAATAATAAAAGATTTTGTGGGTTACTAGTTTCTAAATATCATCTTTACAATCACCGAAAGTATTTTCCACAGAGACATATTATGTTACCAACAGAGATTATAGAAGGCTAAATTAACCTATAACTTTCCCTAATTGAACGCCATATTTTATAAATATTGGACGCGAACATTTGAGAATATTTATAACTGGTATAAGGAAGCTAATACTATCGTGGTACATTTTTAAAAAAAATTAAACGTTTTCTTATTCAATGTGAAATCCACGCAAATGTGTGAAGATCAGCGCATCATTTGTTCTATAAATTTCACTATACGTTATTACTTTTTCATATACGAATTATGGATTAAATAGTGTAATTGTCGAAAAATTTTAACGACATTTTGAAGAATTTGCTTGTTTCAGACCTCCGTAAAACATTTTTTTGGCATTATGTCTGTCTATAAACAAGATAATTCAAAACTTTTTGAGCTAGATAGATGAAATTTGATATATAGACTTACGAAAAAATGTGTAATTTCTGTTAAATTTTAATTGAAATTTTGCTATCGGTCTGTTCTAGTACAAAGAGCTAGTTAGCTAACATTTAGTTCTCAGGTTTAGAATCTGAAATAGAGATTCTTATCGAATTTTGAACCAAATCTTCCTAAGGATTGACCGCTCTGCCGGTATGTACTTTCGCAAGCATATAAACGCAATAACACAATGACTTAAATCAATGAATTTCGGATAATATCATTTGATTGCAACTGCAGTTTCGTGTTAATTTTTTTTTATCAATCGGGCGGGCATAAAAGTCGCCAAAAATGAATAGTCTCACGATATATTAAGTAAAAAGGCTAAATTCACGCCAGTTAAAAATATTTCGTAACTATCATTCGCCAGTTCCATACAAGTAATTCGCGGTCTTACGCATGATTTAAAATTTTATACGGTGGAAGACCTGTATTGTAGAGATTGCGAGAACGTTTCGGGCAGATTATTCCCACTGATTTTAAGATCAGAATGAAAGAATGACACAGGGTTAGATTATACGGGAAACCTAATCTTTCTTAAATATAACACCTCTAGGTGGATGAAACTGATAATATTAATCGTATCCTAAATGATGGTGACAAGAGCTTACACATCTTGGGCGGCATAATTTGTATGCTTTTTATGGTATACGCAGTATAGAGAAAATCGTCAAAAAATTCGACCCCGAGATTTTGACAAATCTCCACGTTTTAGATCTCCCTGCAGTTAGAAAAACTCGTTTTGGGAAAATGTGGAATTTGCAGATTTTTAACAAATTTTGAGTAAAATCTTTTCAGAGGAAGTCCATCTGTCCGGCTGTTTGAATATAATTTAACATTATAATTACAAAACGAAGAGAGCTATATTGATAAAATTCGGTACACAAATTTAACATCTATAGTGTAGGTAGGTATTTATCAAATTCTGAGCCAAATCCAACAAAGTATTGAACCGTCTGTCGGTCTGTGCTTTCAGAAACATGTAAATCCATACTTCAAAAACGCAATGATTTAAATATATCAAATTAGGTATGGAATGTGACTACAAGTGCAGTTTTGTGTCAAATTTTTGTTCCGATCAATTGCAAAAAAAAAAAAAAAGTGTCCCAGTCACAATTCCGATTTTTGAATGTTATTAATGCATGTCAGGGATTAATCGCCAAAACTGTCGTAAACGATGACATAAAATATTCAGTCAAAATGCGAAATTCAAGACAAAGGTTAATATTCTGTAACTATTGTACGCCAATACCGTGTAAGGCGTTCTCTGGCATGACAAGTTTATTAGAGAGTATTGGGGTGACCACTCCCGCTGTTTTTTTTAAATTTTATTTTGTATTTCAATTGTTTTTAAACTAAAACATTAATCTGAAATAGAAAATGCCAACTAGTATTATATGTACTTTCGTGAATGAAATGTTTGGGACACACTTTAAATTTCTAGTTAAATGTTTAGCATTTATTTACAACATTAAAACGCAATACAATATCGTCTAGGGATCCCGAGGAAAACTTGGCAAAGAGGGTCCTCCTGGCCCCAAAGGTGATCTTGGACCTCCCGGTCCTCCAGGACCTCCAGGTGTTAGCACTATTACTTCAACAGATGGAGAAGCAGAATTGGTAATAAATAATTAAAAGTTGCATAAATCATTTTATTTATGTTATTAAAAATTAGAATTGAGACTGCTCCATTTCAAAATGTAAAAACTGTATGAAACATAATGAAATCTAAAATATGGCCATTCTCTAGAAAATAATATCTTGCATTTTCTTCAGTAAGGAAATATTTTCATAGTTGATTTTATTTGAACATTAAGATGAAATAATTCAATCGTTTTATTTAAGCTTTGATGCCATTATTTATTTTTTTAGTTAATCAAAGGAGAGAAAGGTGATCGAGGAAGAAGAGGCAAGAAAGGTAAAATAGGTCCACCAGGACCTCCAGGACCAGCCGGACCACCTGGTGAGATCGGACTTCCAGGATTTCCGGTAAGCAATTTTTGTCCAGACATTTATTACCCATCATTTCTGCGTTGAATCATGTTTCATCGAATCATTGAAGCATTAGAATATTTATTAACTTTTCTATATATATATATATATATATATATATATGTTAAACTTTCAGGTATAGTAAATATGATAAGAATATTTTTATCATGGTGCGCGTTTGTCTTTAGTCCATCAAGAGTATATTTGCATTAATTCTTCCGATTTTCTTCTGATTTTTTTCTTGGTCTAGATTTGTTATTTAAATCTATAATTTATAAAGCACTTGTTTTTATTGTTTTCTTTTATTTTAGAAAAATTTTGTTGCATTTTAAGACTGATGCCAGGCGGTTTAACTTTTATTGGCATTTTTTGATTTTCCATATGTTGCATTTTTTTATTGTAACGTCAATCATTTGAAGCAAAAATATTTTTGCTCATATTATCATTTCATATTTTTTCAAATGTGTGAAACTACATACAGCTAAACCTGCTAGAAAACCTAAATTGACATTGGTATTATACTGTAGCTAAAAGTTTATATGCAGTTCTGTTTCTTTTTTAATTAATAATATTATTTGTGGTCAGTATAGTAAGAAAATTAATTTGTTACCAGTTTGTTTTCGTTCTGATTATTGTTCGAAGTTAAATCCTTGATTCAAAGTCTGTTTATTTTTTATGAAATCGATAACACACTCGTATCAACAGTAAAACTTGATAGACGTGCTAACTTGAGTATTTTTGTTTCATTAAATGCTCCAAATTGCTGCATTTTATTTTGAAATATTAAGTATCGACTTTGTTGCAGGGCCGGCCAGGAACTCCAGGTAGACCTGGTCCGAAAGGCGAGCCTGGTGTATCTATCAAGGGAGAAAAAGGAGACCAAGGACCTCCTGGAATTGGTGGCTATATGGATGCGGTAAGTCGTACATATGTTCCTAACGGACAGTATTAGCCCAACAGTGGGTGCTGGAACATTCCATGGGTTCGGTGGCTGGTACAGAGACAATACTATAAATCAATCATTCAAAACTGTCTTTAATGCTGGGCGGAGTCAAAAATACTTCCATCCCTTTTAGGAGCGTTATTGTCGGAACACAAATCTCAGCTTCTGATTTGGCGTCTAGTAATTTTAGAAAGGTTAATAGTCAAAACGATGTATGAATAAAAATAAATTATAGAATCGCAAACTTTACATTTTTTTTATCCTGGATTGTTACAAACGTCAATAATCTAAAGACTGAACTTTTTATTTTATATTTATGCTAATTCATTATATTCTCCCCTCACAGATTAGTAGGAGTTATAGCTAATATTCTCTTTTGGTATTTTTTATTATTTTGCATTCGGTATAGTATTTTTCCTTTCTTTCTTTCTGATCTTGGTAATTAGTTTTAATCTGAGTGCCCGTGAAGTTTTTTTTTCATGGGATTTTTGGTTTTTAATGTTAACATACTTTTAATGTTACTATGCGTTTGCATTTAAAACGTATTACAAATTATAATGAATTTTTTTTAATTTTTTGGTACTCTGCTAATGTGCATGTAATTTCCTATTACAACTTTTATTCATAAATCTGTGACAATCGGTTCTGAGACATTATTAAGATAACGAGATAACAATCCGTCTAGATGTTCACAACTTCCAGTATTTTAATAATTGCTACAATTAACTATTACGGAATAAGAGATGGTGGAATGGGGTTTTTTTTTCCTATAAAGGGGATGGATGATCCAGGAAAAGCTCGTAACCTTTGCTCTTGTATTATTTAAAATAAAATTTTCTGCGTTCAATATAGAAATAGTATAAATGCAAGTGTTTCTAGATATTTTTGAAACATCTTAAAAACATGAAATGAAATAAGCGGTTTAAAATGGATTCGGTTATGCAGTAATACAATTACATGTTGTTGTTTTTTTCCTTTTGGTATGAAAATTTTCTATTTTCAAATACAATACAAATAGAAAAGGCAGAACAAAAAAAAAATAACTGATCCAGAAAATTTGTAATTTTTTTTTTCTGAAAAATGAGCTGAAGTGGCATCGATTAATGCATGAGAAGCCGTCCACTAGAAATCGATAATGATGATTCAATGACTTTTTGAACTCACATAGCAAGCAGTTGACCTTCAGTGTGTTTACAAAAATACGCCAGGAAATTTCCACTACATTAAACAACACCTCTGACCAGAAAATGTTAATTGCAAACTTTATAGAAGGTCAAGTGTAAAACGATTGCAATTTGAAGACAATGAATTTTATAAGGAATGGATTCTACCCATAAGGAAAGGAGCGAAATTATTTTGTTATAAAGAAATATTAGATAAAGATAAAAAAAAATCGTTGATGAATTTTTCAATATCTTTTTTTAGATTTTTCTAAGCCCATCGACATCAAAATAATTTTATTTTGTGGGATACTTTTAATTGTATGTGCACTATTTTGTATTGAGATGCTTCGAAACTACATTTTTTAATTATATTCACTTCTTCCAAGCATACGTTTGCCTAGCTTTTCCCTCCGATTAATTGAAATTAGCATGCATTCATATGCAAAGTTAGACTCCGATGCACGAGTTTTTCGTCTGTCCCACCTATGCATAACTTCGAGAAATCATTGTATTACCATACTTCCTACTTTAGTACTATGTTAAGTATGCACACACACGCATATATATGCAAGCACACACACACACGTGTATTCAAGAGCACACACATGTATACAAGAGCGCACACATGCACGCACACACACACATATAATGAGTAACAATTTATTTACTTTGAATTTTAATTTATATCCTTCTACATTATTATCTCATATCAAATACTTTCTCACTTTAATTTAGAAAATTTAATATTACATTATTATTTATTTCACGTATGAAATGAACTTACTGATTGTATATTTTCATTCATTCCTCAGTTAAATAGATCCCATAATACGTTTATTTTTAACAAATATATGGAATTGCTTTTAAAATTTTTCACATGATTTATAATTTACTATTTTATATAAAAATCCATAATTTATTATCTTATAATTCATTATTATACAATAGAAATTTGTAATTGAGTGTTTTATAATTTTCTTTCATTTTGATAAAAAAATTATTCGTCTTCAATAAAAGTATTAGTATTCTTTTTTAATTGCAAAAATGAATGACGCTTTCTCTTTTTTTATGTAGGACGGTATTAGTGTTGTGAGTATTGGTAAGTAAAATTCATTTTAAACTTCCCTTTTATTTTATGTTTCCTTAAATTTAAAAATGTGAATTTAAATTTCTATAGCCGAGCCGATGAATTTTCAGATGATTCGGCTCCTTTTGACTTCTTATTGTAGATGTTTTAATTTATATTCTTTTGTGGTCAGGTCCCAAAGGAGAGAAAGGAGATCTCGGCCCTGTAGGTCCCATAGGACCTTCCGGTTTACCAGGTGAAAAGGGAGAACCCGGACGTCCTGGGAGAGATGGTAGGAAGGTAAGAAACATAAGAATATGCAGTTGTCCAATAAATATACCTTATTCTATGATGCTTGTGTTGTTAAAAGAAACATGAATACTAAAAGTAGTAAATGTTCCAAGTGCCAAAAATAAAAATGTTAAAAAACTTGCAAAAAAAAAAAATGATTTGTCCGTTGGGACATTACTCTGGAGATGTATTAACCCTCCAGCTGCTTATCCCGCGATTTCCGTGGATTGGCAATCAGTCCATTTTCTCTTGTATCCCACGTTTTTCGCAGTTTTAAGTGTTTATTTTTACGATTACAGATTTTTATTAGATCATACTATTATCGTGTAATATAAAGTATCAGTTCACTTTGTTTGAAAAATATTTGAACTTATTTGCAAACAACGCATCTAAATAGTGATTTTGAAAAATTACATTGTCAGAGTTAAAACATTTTTTTAACTATTTTGAGAACTGTTAGATGCCTTCCACATTTACTACAGTAAGACATTATTATGTAATAATAAGGCTTTAATTATGTTTTGAATTTTTTGGACTTAAATCTGGTAACGTTTCTAGTTTTCAAATCATTTGAACTAAGCATTTTCCTTCCATATTTTGAATAATTGCACAGTAACATACAAAAATAACATAAATAACGATATATAATTATCGTGATTCGCCACTAATAATGGACGAATTGTTGAATATTCTTAGATATGGTTATAAACATAATAAAAAATTATTTGAAGCTATGCGCATACAAAGATATTGAAAGCAGAAATTATTTTTTATGACCTACTTTCTCAGTACTTTACAGTAATCAAGAAACAAGTCATGCACTTCTATCTACATCTTTTTCTATGAACAAAGTTATAAAAAGCAGAAATTCTAATGTAAAATAAAAGAAAATAAAATGCCTTTATGAAATGTAAATGTATTAATTACAGATAATAATAAATTCGCGAAAGATAACTGATATTGTTTCTATTAAAAATTTTCATATTCGTATTTGCCAGTTTCAAGTGAACAATCATTAATCTCAAAAGTAATTAAATCAAAAATTTCAAAAAACTAATTTTGTGAATTTTTAACTTTTATTTCAGGGCGAACAGGGTCCCCCTGGACCAGCTGGCAGTTTGGACGATCTTCGAACTGGCGGTAAACTTATACCTATTGCTGGACCTCCTGGACCACCGGGACCACCTGGGCCTAGAGTAAGTAAAGCGTTCTAAATTTTGTCTTCTGTGATATAAAAATAGCCTGGTTTATGTAAAGGTAGTTTTCAAAAATTGTAGTTTTGCGCTAATTAATTTGGAAAGAATCGTTGGTTTGTATAGATCAAGATAGGAATTATAAAGAAATATAGTTAAGGTTGATATGGTTAAGCACGCTATGAAAAGTTTTATTTTCCATAGAAGAAAGAAAAATGTTCTATACTGTTGATAACTCGTCCCTCATTTTGAGACAATGAACTAACACGCACAATGAAACGTTTGGAGTTTCTGAGGTATGGGAAACAATAATTATGCGTGTAAAATCATAAAAATATTAATATAACTAGCCGCTTTTGGCGACCAGCCCGTTCGCCGATTTAATGCTCCTTAAAATTTTAAGTTACATACATATATTTTATGTGTTTTCAATTGCTTCTTCATCAAAATATTTTAAGCTTCAAATTTTGATATATAATTCACTCATACTTTTAAAACGACGTTAAGCCATAATGTACTATCTCTCTTTCTAATTTTCAATCAGTTCCCGTAAAATTAAAGTGGCAACGATTAAACTGCAATCAATATAAAAAATTTTTTACTAAAATCACACATTTTTAAAAAAAATATGAGTATTGAAAACAGAATCGTTCAGTATGTAAATCATACGTGCACTACAGAATAATTTTCATAATTTATGTTGTATCTTAAGAATTATTCTACAAAGATTCATCCTAAACTTCAGTTTTTATTTTTATTTTTAAAAGGATTTAAATAACGTTAAATATATATATTATTTTGTTTTTGTCTATAAATATACTTAAAAAAAGTTATGAGATCTAAATTTTATACAGGCCTTTGGCCCTAAGGGACCATATCCTCGAAATATTCTTGACATTGCAACTTTTAAATAAGTAAATGATCTATCTTTTGCTATCAGATATGATCGATTTATGAACTTTTGAATAGAATAGTTTAGAACAATCAACATTTTCATAATCCTAGACCAATACGTCTTGAGAAACCCTGGGCGCTGATTGAGATATCGTCTTTGAGACGGTCGATGAAGTGGTCTAAAATCGCCCATTTTTATTAAATAGTGATATTTAAATATTCATAAATAAGTCAGTTTTAGAGACTAATTTAGTTGATTGGAAAGCAACTGTTTTTATTTTAAATATTTGTATCTCAAGAATATTTTGTTAAATATGATTCGTAGAGCAGAGGATCTAGATAAACATTCGTCATTTATTAAGAGTATTTATAGATTCAAGTTATATAAAATATAATTGTTCACTTCATTTAGACAATTTTACTACATGCATTTCTATTATTAAAGGTTTACAAATTAGCCGTTGGGCATTGAATTGAAAGGATATATATTAAACCATGTTTACCTAAAGTATAACTGATTTATGGAGTTAATAATGTAGGTATTGTAAAAGATCATAGAAATCTTTACTTTGGATTTACTTTTTATAAAATATCCTATTTCATAGGAAATTACATTTTTGTATGTTTAATTTGCAATAACAATTTAATTTTTAAAAATTTAAGCTTTTGTTAATATGATGGCAACATGTTGATAAAAGCTAATAATTAGATAATTATTCCTATGCACTCGTAACGTGCTCGCGCAAGTTAAATTTTATTTTTATTTTGTGAGAAATATAGTGTTGAAAAATATGGTTAAAATATATCTTTTAAAAATTCGTTAAAAATAAGAACTTAATTGATAGGTTAAAGCATTGTATCATTAAAAAGATAATTTTTTCAACTTTAACTTGATGTAAAAATCAATTTTGTGCTGTAATATTTTCGGAACTTATAGCGGATAAACGCCAAAATTTCGATTGATTTTTAATTAATTAAAATTCTAATTAAAAATTTTAAGAAATTACTCCGAGGTGCACATATCCTGCCTCCAAGGTAAACCAAATTTGACAGCTGTAGGTAACACGATATGGTCGGTAGAGCCGCAACACGCACACACAAACACATTGAGCTTTATTAACGACGGGTTAATTATTTGGATATAGTTCATACACAAATACTAAAATCGCGATTAAAAAATAGTGGGTGAAAATGTGGGATTATAGGTATTTTTTATGCCAAATAAAAAAAAGCGTTATGAAATATAGTACTTTACGACCTATTCACATACCTGCCAAATACGCATACAAAATTTCATAAAAATCAGTCGAGCCGTTTCGGAGGAGTACGAACACAAACACCGTGGCAAGAGATTTTTATATATTAGATAATTTCTGACAGAATTATTTTCGACTAAATTGTCAAATATCATGTTTTTGAACGTGAAGTAAGTATCTTTCAGACGGTTTTCCTTAATTAAAACAGTTAAGTAGAACGAGTGAATTGTAAGTGATTTAAAACATGAACGCATTTATTCTAGTTTATTTGTAGTTGTATTAGGTTAAAACAGAATAAAGAACAAAGTAATATAGTATGAAATTGTTCAAGCCATAATTTTGTTCAACATATAATTTTACATGTATTTTAAAAAATTGTGAATAGTTAGAGAAAAGAACGGCAACATTTTTAGAAATTAATGAATGGTAATCTGTGTGATAAATGAAAAGATCATTTACCAGATCCATTAATAAATTTGGACTGTAATTGAGCATTTCAACCTCACATAACTAAGCTTAACAACCTTACCTGATACACGTGAGATTAATACGACCTGAATGAGTACATTACCTATGAGATGGGGTGTTAATATTCAATAAATGTAATTTATGTGTTAATATTTAATAAAATATTTCATGAAGAGTTAATTTTCGAATCTGTTTGAATTTAGTTTTTGTTTTAAGTAAAATTGTATTATTTTCAAAAACTTTAATGATTATTATGATCTCTCAATTTTTCACTAGTTCAGATAAAACTTAAATGCACGGTTAGAACCAAAATAGTTGTTAACTCTTAAACCAATTGATTCATGTAATGTAAATTTGCCATTACATTACATGATTTCATCCGATTCGTTTCCGGAAAATACTGTTTTTATCAATGAGCAATGGTTTCTGAATTTCTTGCTCTTGTTTTAATCTTGTTGTAATTTCTTATTGAGGGTCTAAAAGGTGTTGGTTCACATAATTCTCATTGTTTTTTAATGTGTAGGGTCCTCCTGGAGAAGCGATTCCTGGACCCCCCGGCTTGCCTGGACCTCCAGGGGCCCCTGGAGGAAGTGGACTCCGAAATCCATTCTGGACTGGAAATGACCATGCGGGAAGAAGAGGTAAGCTCGATTTACAAATTTCATAATTGCATAACTAATAAGTTTATGTTGTGCAGTGACAAAATAGATGCGCTGTTTCTGAAATACAAATAACACGAACTTAAAACCGGGTTGTGTTTATAAATAGCTGTTAAAAAGGCATCGTTTTTTTTTTTTCTTTCTTTATAAAAAAACGTTGGAAAAAATAATTAAATATACGCTATTATGAGCTAATAAACTAAATTGTACTTCTTTTAAAAGCAGCTTCTTATTCAATTAATTCTTCGTAAAGTATTTAAGTGGTTTTCCTATTCAAAGTAAATAAAATACTTTGAGTATCTTTACATTCAAATTCTAAAACTTCATATAAATTTGGATAAAAACTCTGCACTACAAGGCTTTCTATTTATTTCGCTGTGTGTGAATATAACGACTCATAAAGCTGCAAACTAAATAAATGAAATTTTGACATATTTTGTTGCGTTAAAATTGTTGATATGTTTTAAATTCAAGGGCATATCCTAGACTGGTAGTTGATGAATAGTCTGTCTGTCCATCCGTGTGTACATGAGCACGAAAATTTAAAAAGAAAAGAAAACGTATTAAATTAATGAAATTTGACATGTGGTAAAGTTAATGGAATTCGATCGCAACATAGACTTGAAATCCAAAAGAAAGTAAATTGTCTTTCTCTCTTTCTATGTATGTTTACGTAAATGCGATAACTCAAAACCATAACTAGAAAAATGACTAAAATTTTGTCTGTCATCTTGAAACTAAAGTCGTTAATTTTTTTTGAAGTTATGAACAATTTGGGCAACGAAAACAGATCCTTTTATGCGCTATCAATTTTCTTAACCATGAAATAAAGTTGAATGTACAATGCACCATCTATTAAAAATATTTCTTTAAAGTTTTTTTTTTTCCATTTTAAAAACACAGTTTTGTGTGTATATACCCATTACCAAGCAAGTATGCTCTGAGTTTCAACACATTTTGGGACATTAATTATTTTCAGCATTTTTTTGCATGAAAAACGGTTTGTAATAACGGAGGAATGACCGAGGAAAATTCCAGAAGCACGAGCAAATTTTTTTTCATCGTAGAGATAACATTATTAAGTATATAAATCCATTAAAAGATATGAGAATTCTTGCTGCCAGCTATTGTGCTAATTACGTAATAACACTTTTTATCTAATATAAATAATAAAAAAAATACAGCTTGATTAAAAAGAAAAATCTTTTAAAGAGATGTTTTGATGAGAAACTACCTAACTTGAATGACGCATCACATTTCTCTTTGAAATTAAAACTTTTATTAATATAACTTTTTAAATTACATTCCATTATTATATTCCCTGAGTTATTCAGACTTTTTTGAAGAATTTTTGGTTCTGTTGATAAGAAGTTCCAGTTTCACAGACAGTGAATGATACAAGATGGGGGGGGGGTCACGAAATCTTTAAATATCGTATTTATAGATTATAGAGAAAAAAGGTGTCTCAGTTGGCTTATTAAAAGTTTATTTTCAAGGGGTCAATTTGGCTTATTAAAAGTTTCTTGGTTAAATTTTTAAAAATAGGAAGTAGTATTAAATACTCCTTCAACAATAGACTAGTGGTAGGCTAAATGCATTTTTTATGCTGTTACATTTTGAATTTTTTCATTACAAGCATATCGAGGAATAAAAGGCTTGCGAGCATTTTCAAGAGCAAAAGGTAGGTTGAATTTGAGTTGAGCGCAATTTACGCTTCGCTTGAAAGAAATGTTTGGCATTATGTATTTAATGAACAGATTTAAATCATTTCAAAAGATTCTGCATATTTTTAATTAAATTTAAATAATTCTATTTTGGCTAAAACTTTTTATCTTCTGTTATGCTGCTATTTATAATGCATGCTGAAGCATTGTATGCAATTCTGTTTTAAAAACATTTATCCTTTTTAGACAACGTTTATCCTTTTAATCAAGAGATCTAAAACATTAGGTATATAAGCAGTTATTTTAAAAGATTTTTTTCATTCCTTTTGTTAAGACTAATTTTTGTTACATTTATTGTTATTAAATTTTTTTTCTACGCTTAATTTGATAACTGAATTAGTTTTGAAAATAAATAGTTTGTTACAGAAAAAAATTAGTCCGCTATTATTTTTTTTCTTTAAAAAATTTGTACTTGATAAAATTAAAAATTCAATTTTTTCTAAATCTGATAGTTTTTCAACCAAAATTAATTCATTTAATTACTTAAAGATATAAAATAATCTTTCCTTCGTAGTTATGTGTAAATTTCTCTTTTTTTTTTTTTTTTTCTTTGTACAATTTTTCTGATTTTTAAAATATATTTCTTATTTATATTTTTATTATTTTTTTAACAGGTGTGCAAATATTCCCAGGTCCCCCTGGACCTCCAGGTCCACCCGGTCCTCCTGGTCCGCCTGGGAAACCTGCTTCTGACAATGCTCCTGAAGAACTCAGAAGACCTACGGTCGTTCCAGGGGTAAGCTACAGCTGTTCTTCAATATTATTACATTTTTTATAAAAATAATAAATTGGAAAAACTGGTGACTAATTTTATTCTTAGCATTGAAAAGTATGATTTGTCTGCAGAAAAATATTTGGATTTATCTCCAAAACTTTTTTATTAATTCTTCTGCTGGTTTATACGTAAAAAGATAATAAAAAAAATTCTTATTTATTCACGTGGACATCAACTCTTACGTCATTGTGGCATCTTTGGTTAATGATCACGCTCTTTTAATTTCGATATCTGTGGTCGAGAATCAATCGTTCGTGCAAAGCCATCTATGATTGCAGACAATCATTACCAACAAAATGTCGGAATGTTTTACTTAACGAATCAAAGAAAACTAACATTGATTTGACTGTCGAATAAAAGTTCCTTTCGAATAGGGAAACGAGTTTTAAAATTTAAACAATAAATCGCAGAAAAAATGTCAGTCACCAGTTCTTCAAACAAATCG
Organism: Argiope aurantia; assembly: GCA_026543865.1. Lineage (NCBI taxonomy): Eukaryota > Metazoa > Arthropoda > Arachnida > Araneae > Araneidae > Argiope > Argiope aurantia. The sequence goes on from JAPMOR010065854.1 coordinate 123,831, forward strand.
AAACGACATCGTTAAAATGAAAATTTTGCTGATATTATATTACGAAAATAAACTTCAATTCATGACTTTGAAGAAAATAAGGAAATTATGACGTTAGTAAAGGCCGAATAAAATCTGTTTTATCATGGCAAGAATTATACAATCTCCGAAGTAGTCAGTATTATTTAAAAGAAACTTTTCATTGTTTTTAATCTTACTGAATTGTGATATTTTATTAGTTTATGTGTTCTAAATTTTATGTTTCTTTTTGTATATAGGCTGTAACATTCAAAAATATGGATACTCTGTTAAGGATGTCAGATATCAGTCCTTTAGGTACGCTTGCATTTGTGTTAGAAGAAGAATCCTTGCTTGTTAGAGTAAGCGAAGGCTGGCAGTATGTTGCGGTAAGTGTACATCTAATTTTGGTTTAATTATCGTCATTGTGGTGATACATTTTATGTAGTTTAAGTTTTCATTTAAATATTTTAAATATAGAAGATGGATTTTTTTTAAATGAAGATATATCTTTACACTAACTTTAAGCAATTTTTATTGTCCAAAATAAATTAAAAAATGTAATGATAAATCATGTAGTTCTGAGAAAATAAAGTCGATATAGTGAAGTATGGATATGATAAAATTGATAAAATGATAATATTCTATTAAAAATGTTCACAATAAGATAATAATGTATTTGTGACTTAACTTATTTATTATGATTCACAATGATTGAAATATAGTGTGATAAATTATAGGCATTGGACGCTCAATTGAATTGGTATATTCTAGATAAATTAAAAACATATCATTGTTGTTCTATGTAATGAATATCTGTAATCATAATTCCTTCTGTCACTTTAATTCTTGTGTGGCCTTTAATCTTGATTCAGAACCAGAGGGTTTCAGATTCGAGGCCCGATTCCTCCAAAAACCATTGTGTAAATCCGTCGGGGCCAATCTCCTACTTTAATTCCTATTTCAATATTTTCAAGATGAAAGAATGTTTATGTGGCTTACAGAATTTTGAGTATTCTTTTTTTTTTTTTTTTTTGAAAGAGAGATATAAAAGTTAAAAGTATTTTTTCAGAAATTGATATTAAAAAAATCACATTTTAGTACAAAATATATTTTTACACCTACTAGCTAATTGCCCAGCTTCTTTTCTTAAGAAGAGGCAAAATATCTTCGGTCAGTCCATTTATTCAATTTTGATTCATTCTGTTTCCGAAGCAGGACTTTAGTAACCGAAAAAAAAGGTTATGTCTTTCAAAGCATAGGGAAGGATTACTTATATATTTTTTTGGAACTTTCTTATTCTTAGAAGCATTATGCACAGCTTCCACATGATATTTCGATGATTTTTCTAAGCGCATTGGCAGTTTTCGCATATTTTTTGTGCTTTCTTTCAACTCCGTACTGTTTTAAAATTTTTATATTTTTATAAAAGCAAATAATGACAAAATTGAAAATATATTTCATTTAAGTAAAACTTTTGAATAAATTTCATTTTATTGGAAGTTGTTTGTTTAGTTTTCAGTATATAACAAATTTTATGTAGTGGATAAACCCCCGTACGCCTCATTGTTAAACCTCTAAGTTAGGTGATAAAGCTGACAATCTTGCATATAGACAATTTTGCAAATGGTTTAATTTCATGGTTAGTCCTGTGGAACCAAAACGTAACTGGTAATTACGAATTTTAACTAACTAGAAACAATTCTATCTATAATTTACAAAACCTTTTAGAGATTTCAGATGCTATTATTTCAGTAGTCGCTTTTCATCGGTACTGTTTTAGTTTCAAATATTTCTAATCGATTCATTATAATTTGAGTGCCATTATATTTTATATATTGAATTCTACTTGGTATTGCTCAAAGATGAACCCAATTTCTGGTTACAAAGATGTAATCACCGAACACTTTGACAAATAGCGCATCTTTTCTTGCGAATAATTAACGCAATAGTACGAGCATTAACTGTTATACTATATCAGATGGTTCTCATTGCATTTTTAACATGGTAATATTTATAATCTAGCTTGATATCTGTAAATTACGTCATGTAACATATATAAAAAAAATGGCCAAAACTCTCTGAAGGGCGGATTGTTGGCTTTAGAATACCTAAATTTGTCATATTGTAATAAAAGAAAGAAAATATGAAAAGGGCTTGTAAAGTTTTAATTAAAATTTAATGCTTTCTATCAATAACTTCTAGACATATTATTTCACAAAAATGATTTTTAACCGTATTACATTTTTAAAAGGCATTTAATTTTAAAGTGATAGCAAATTTTATTTCCGTGCATACCCCCATCCTCTAATTTGAATGAATTTTCCAAAAAAATTTTATAATTGCGTTGTACAACAACGCATTTCATTATTTTTAAAGCAGTTCATGAATTCCCCTGTTATAACGACATTAAATTCATTTTTGTAAATATTTTATCGTTATTAATAAATACAGGGTAAATTTTTAAAATAAAATTAGACGAGGCAAGCTTGAAACATAATCATGCTACAATGTTTCGAACTAGAGTTTCAAAATTCTTTTCAATTTTTTTATATAGTTTCTTCGTAAGTTTGTTAATTTTTTTCAGCATACATTCTATGTAACAAAAAACAGACCAGATTTAGATATTATAAATCTTTTTTTTTTTTTTTAGTTTTCATTATATGTTTTCTTTTCTTGGTTTTTATAGCTTGGATCATTGGTAGTAAAATCGACTCCAAGTCCTACTGTAAGTATAAATTTGTTGCAATATTTGTTTTCTCCACAAATATATCAGCATTATTTAAATCTTTATGAAAATGATAATTTGTTAGTGAAAGAGGATTTTTCCCCCCTTTCAGAAAGCTCCGACGACGCATGCTCCTTTCAGTCCACCTGTTGATAATCTCAGATTGGATAAAGCCCCAAGAGTATGTTCATGATTTTAGTTTTTCCATAACTGATTTAATTAATGATGGAATAAAAGTAATAAAAAGATGCTTATAATATTTTTTCAAAAAATTCTTATTTGTTTTATTATTATCAACTGTTATTGAAAACTCATTTATTTATTATATTTTATCTTATAAATGTGCATATTCATATTTTAAATCTTTTTTCGTAAATATAAGAATAATGAATTTGATTTCATTGTGGGAGGCATTTCACCACTTTTTAAAGAGTTTTTTTCACTTATTCATTTTAATTATTTTCCAGTTTATTCTTCATGAATTATATTGTGTATATTAATGGTTTTTGTTTTTGTTTTTCTTTGCTTTCTTTTGAAAGATGTGGAGAAAGGTGAGTATTTAAAAATTATTTTATATTTAAAATTGTGAAAATGACTGCAACTTTAACTTAATTGTAAGATTAAAATAGCAAAAATGTTAGTAACTAGCTTTGTCGATTGATACCAACTGCTAGTCATTATCAACTGGCAAATGTAAATTAATATTATAAATATTATAATTTTTTTTTTTTTTGCTGGATACACTGTAGTTCTAAAAGCATAAACATTTTAGATTTTAATCATTGTTTTTGCCCCATCAACTTTTGCTTTTCAACTAAAACTAAATGCACAAAAAATATTTTTAAAATAAAACTAATAAAGCGTATAAACTTATTTTATTTTTCATTGCATCATTTTTTGCTTGAAAAATAAAAATTGAAACATTTCTCTGTGATTTTTTTTCAAAAGATTTTATCCTTTATTTTTTTGAATTATTTACATATATATCCGTAAAAATAACAAGAACATAATTCTAATTTAATTAGTTATATTCTAAATAGCTAATTATGTCCGGAATTATCTAAAATAAATATTAAAATAGCACTTGATCAAGAATGTAAAATTTAAATTGGTAAATACAAACTCTGTAAAAGTATCTCAATCGTCAACACCTCAGTACCCCAAGCAGAGTCAATAAAATTTTGTTTCGTACTTTCATTTTATTTTGCTATAAAGCCATTTTTTTTTAAATCTTCAGTTTTAGATCAAATAGGTGTAATCTGTTTCTCCAGTACCAGAACATCATAACTGTTCTACATTGTTATAGTGCTCCCATTTTTAGGAGTGTCAATGTAAAGACTGTGCTCTCTTTACAGCTAACGTTTTTGTCTATGTTATGAATAGCTAACGTTATGAATAATTCACTGTTAATGAAAACGAATATTAAATAATAAAAATTGACAAAACCGTTTTAAATAACGTTATAAATCAAAACGTATACAATTTCCTATAGGAGCTGAATTTTAAAAGTCGATAACACTTTTGTTTGTAAAAATAGACCTCGTCTCTATTTTTTTTGTCTCTCCTTACATCTGGAAATATGCGTCACTTGAATATATTTTATTTATACAACTGTCGTCTAAAGGCCAAGTTTAGGAAGGTTTAAAGAAAAATACTGACCTATTGCATCAAAGAGTATAATTCTATAAAATAACTGGTACATTCTTTGAGAAAAATATCAACAGGATTGAGTTATCTTGGACAGTGTCTTAAATCTATAGAATTTGTATATTTTTCGAATTTTTCCTAAACTGGAAAATTCAATTCTCAGAATTTCCAACAGTTGGTTGGCAACTGTTGAAGCACAGGTTCTCATCGTTTTTCATTTCATTTCGCTGGCTTAAACTTGTTTTCCACCATCGCGTTGAACATAAGCTGAATGCTGATTGACATTTAAGGGAATACTAAACATGCTCATCTCTCCTTGAAACTCAACACACTTGTAAACATACTTGACACGTGATGGAAACTTTCGTTTCATTTAAATAGTCCGATTAAATGTGTTAATGACGTTAATCATACATCTCGGCACTTAATAATATTCATCCTGCATATATTGATATTTATTAGCTAAGCTTTTCAAAATTCTCAATAGTTGGTGATAATTTTAATTTTCTTTTTCCCAGCTCCGAATGGCCGCGTTGAACCAGCCGTTCAGCGGGGACATGCACGGTGTTCGGGGAGCCGATTACGAATGTTATCGACAGTCCAGGAGGGCCAACCTGCGGGGCACCTTCCGCGCCTTCCTGGCCTCCAGGGTTCAGAACCTCGATAGCATTGTGCGCTTCCAGGATGCCGGGCTGCCAGTTGTCAATCTAAAGGTCAGTGAACAAAATTTTTACTGTGTGAAAAGGTTAAGCACATGAATTATAATAGAAGTTTAAATATATCGAGGTTATATTGTTGATAATCTCATTTTCCCTCATTTCATATATAATGTCGGCTAATTTTGAATTTATTTATCCAGTTTGAATTCTTCCTTAAATGATCTCAAATATATGAGACAGGGTCTTGAATTATTTAAAAAAATCAGTTATCAATTATTTGTCAAACTTTTAATTTGCATATGTAAAAGACTTTGGTTTGATATGCTTTTCCTATAAAGAGAAAATAATCGGAAAATGGTAATCCCTATTAGAAAAAAATATCTTAACAACAGTGCTGTGATAACTACATAATGTTGAGCGGCGTTCAAAATGTCGGTCAACAGCTGGACATACCGTGCAATATCTTGTGCTAATAGGTATCAAAAATAACGAGTTAATAACTGATGAAAAAATAAATGTATGATTTAATTCATCATATAAATTCATTCATCATATTTAATTCAACATATTTAATTCATAAATTCATCATATTTAATTCATCATCACATGATTTAATTCATCATCATAAAATATCCTCCAGATTTTCACTCATTAAATTTGACTTAAGAACAATATTTTGAACCTCATTTCATGAAATAAAATACAATAGATGAAATTCAACAATAATATTCTGAAGGTAATATCAATAATTTAATATTTCATTTAGCTTTTACTGCATGTAATAATCGTTGTTCTTTTCATTTAAGTCAAATATATGTTTTTAACTAAAAACTGAAAAAGACAATGCGTTGCCACTTTCAAGAATAGACGTTAGATCATATACAAAATTAGGCTGAAATGCACTATGGATTTTAAAGAGTAAATTCTTTCAGCCGATTTAATTGCATAAAAAATATAATTTTTGTCTGAAACTTAATAATAGTGCATATATGTTTTCAAGAATTTTTTTAATGAATTGTAACGATCGCATAAAATTTTAATTATTTTCTTTTGATAGCTAATGACAAATTTAAAATTTTATGAATACTTGATTATCATTATCAACATTTAATATACAGCACAGAATTTTAACAATTAAATGTGTGAAGTTTTATATAATGTTAGCTAATTGATTTTCTTTATCTAGTTTGCCTTAAAAGGTCTCAAATATATGAGATAAGAACTTGAATTATTTCAAAATTAACTCAGTTATCAGTTATTTGTCAAACTTTTTACTAGCACTGTGTAAAAAAACTTTCAGGTATACCTCTAAAATAGAACATAAATTACTACTAATTCTCCTTTTTCCATAGAATATTAATTAAATTGTTATTCTGATTTTCAACAATTTCTTCTTTCATAATTTTAAATGAAAATGTTACAGACTAGTGAGATGTGTATGCTCACTGATTTTCTTTTCAGGGAGAAGTCATCTTCAACGCTTGGAAGGATGTTTTTACGGGCGCCGGCGCTCCGTTTCCATATCCTCCTCGCATTTATTCCTTTGATGGAAGGAATGTCCTGGCTGACAACAGATGGTAATGTATCGTTTTTAGCAAATAGTAGATGCTACTTTCTATTTTTGAAGAGAGAAACAGAGAGAGAGCTTTCTTTATGAGCTTTTTGTTTTTAAAGCTAAAAGCCAATTCTTTTGTGAGCATTCCGTTTAGCGAATGTATGCGCATGTTCGTGCTAGAGAAAGAGAGAAACTATTTTGTTTGCAGGTGTGGAAAAACTTTTCATTTATTTGAAAAAGTTGATGTTTTAATGTTTTTACTTTTGTTCTTGTTTTTTTTTATCGACTTTCCTCAATGGTGAAAGAGAGTTCTTTAACGAATTAATGCTGCTTTCTCAGAATTATAAAAAAAAAAATAACCCCCTTTCAATCTTCCGAAATAAAATAAGGAACTTTGTCGTAATTATTATTTTTTTTGTAATGTGTGTGGTGGAATGATGATCATTATGATCCGTGCAGTGGAAGCAATAGGATCCATGTTTTCGGGAACATTTCTTTAGTGATCACATTTCACACAAAACAAACACGAAAGACAATACAAGATACTAATGCGTGCATCTGAACAAAGCAGCATATCATTTCATTATTTACAATCGCAGTGCACCATGGAATGTGTACTTAATCAGGCATCGCCATCTATTATCTAAAAGAGAAGATGGAGTAATGCAGCTCCTACAAGTGTTGTAACTCTAAGACACGGTGCTGACATTTTCTCTGAAGTATCTATCAAGTTAATTTGTATCTCGTTCAAAGTAGTTTAATATCTAATTTATGAAGCTATATAAGGATTATTTTGGGATGGATGTCGTAAATTTTAAATTGAAGTAACAAATAGAATGAAGAATCAATAAATTCTGGTAAATGAAAATAAAAAATTACTTCTAAATACTAATTTAACAAATGTTTCTATTAAACAAAACAGTAAGAGAAATGCTGTTTCTTTTCCAATTCAACTAATGGCAGTTGGACGTTAAATCATGATTGGCTACTAACATTTTCGGCTTGTAAAGTAGGTACACCGCTCCATCTAGCCGCTCTTCAATTTTGACTACTGTCAGTAGACGATGACAATATCTTTATCGATATTCCCAACAGAAAGTGGGAGACTTTCGACTGATTTAATTGTATCGTATATTTAGCGAATTTTTCATGGTATCTGCACTTAAGTTGAAGTTTGATCCCAGATTTGGCAGCCAAACACTTGAAAACATTATCCAATTCTCCATATCAGATTGCTGTTGGGAAGCTCCTCTTACACTGTAATTTCTTTGATATTTTCTGTGCTGTAAAAATTTCAATATGTATATTTCTTCTTATTATTATTATTTATTTGAACTTGTGTACGTTTCGTTCTTTCCTAGGCCCCAGAAACTCGTGTGGCACGGTTCTGACAAACACGGCGTTCGAGATCTCGAGTCATATTGTGATGCATGGCATTCGGCGGGTTTGGGAAAAGTAGGGATGGCCAGCTCATTACTTAGAGGAAGGTTGCTGGATCAAGAAAGATACTCATGTAACAACTCCTTTATCGTCCTATGTATCGAAGCCACCAGTCAAGACGACTACCAGAAACGAAGGAAACGGGATATCGATGAAGATGAAGCAGACATCGATGACCACGAGCTGACGTGGGAAGAGTTCCTCCAAAGACAGAAAGAGGAGAGCAGAACAATCTAGAATACCCTGCTTTCTGTATTGATTACATTCTTTCCTTTTTTTTTTCTTTTCCAATGCGCATATTGGAAGATGATTCATCATATCTTATGTTCTTGGATGGTCCCTTTTTTTTTAATAAAATGTGCAGTATTGGAATAATTTGATGGATAGTAAAAGAAAGTGTGTATCTGTAACTGTAACTGAAATAGGTTGGATTTCGGTTAATATTTCTTAGTTGTTTGCCAGATTGCAGGCTAAAGTACTAAACAAAGTGTTGCTAATCAAAATACGGCATTGTCCATTTCCACCCCGCTGTTTGTAAAGAAAAAAAAATGTGTGCTCAATGTGGAGATAGTAATTGTATAACTGTTGTCTTATTTGGTGTTGAATAGGTCCTAGAGTTAAGTGTGCTGGAAACTTTTGCTAATAGTTTTTCAGTACATGTGTGTTTGCTAAATGGCGTAGCCTGCTGTTGTATGTCTGAAGTTAGAATATTAGGATGCGCATTTAAACATATCTGATTCTCAAAATAAGATTCAGTCAGACATATATGATTCCTTATTCCATTTATTTGAGATACGGATTGTGGTATTGTCATTTTTTGTACAAAGTTGTGAGATATAGTTTCAGATTAATGAAGCGTAGCAAGATGTTTGAATTTTTATCTCTAAATTTCAAAAATAGCTGTTCAGATAATATTTAACAATAATAGAAAAAAAAATCTATGAACTGAATAGTAATAATTTCTGATATTCTTATAATTTCTTATTTTTTCTGCTTAATTAAAGTTCATTTTCATTTTTTTTAATATCTATCAATCATACATCTATTAATTTCAAAAATTAAAGAGGATTCTTATATTAAATGACAAAATTATAATAATGCATTTATTTCTACTGCCAAAACAACTTGTAAATACAGATATGCTTAAAACATGTAGATTCTTTTATTTATTAGGATTTGTATTTTATTCTTAGTGTGAATATATTCTTATTTCTGTGCAACTCAGCAGAATTATTCACGAAAGGTTCTTTCATGTTATAAATTTAAATTAACGTTATCTGTTATTAAATTTTTTATTTGAAAATACTTTTTTCAGAAGCAAGAATTCATTAACATATAAACTCTAAGTCATCTGAAATTCAGTATTAAGAATTATATTGTAATAGATTGGCATGTGACAGTTTTGAAACTAAGTTAATCCATCAAACCGATGCACTTAAATAGCTTTAATAAATAAATAATTTTATTAAATTATTTATACTTTTTGTACATAATCTGATGTGCCAAACCTTTTTCTTGTTTCATTGTTTAAGTTTCTAAGACAGCAGAATCCTCACTTTCGTATTTATTCATTTAATATATGCTTGTAAAATAAATATCGATAGCTACCATTCGATCGTATTAACTTTCACATCTGAAAGGAATACAGATTGAGAGAAAAAAAATCTGAATAACTTTATTATAGAAAATTTTAAAATTGTTTCTTATCTTTTGTTTTTATATTATTCGCCGTAATTTTTGCGCTGAAATTTATTATCCTTTTTGGGGGGCAATTTTTATTATATTTTAAATTCAGTTTTAGTTCAGACGATTATTATTTTTGCTATTTGAAAATTTTGTGCCAAAAATGATCAAAAACGTCAAAGAACGAAGTTGAACAACTGAACACCCATCTTCATAGTTATTCAATTAGCATGTATTTGTAAGATAAATATCAATATTTATCATGTGGTCTTTCTTTAAATTTCATTTCTTAAAAAAAAGAATGTGATATGAGAAAAAGTATATCTGCGTTGCTTTATAATAGAATTCTTTTAAGTCATATGTTGTTTTTTATTATTATTCATCATAATTTTTGCCCTGGAATTTATTATGTGTTTTTAACAATTGTTATTAAATATTGAGATCAATTTTTAATCATATTATGTGCCATAAGATTCAAAATATCTGCAAGCGATTTATCAGTTTTTGGTGTAGGTAGGGATTTTCTGGAACTGTGTCAGATGGTGTGGTCTCATATCATGCTCTATCTGCCATCATCACTTGAGTGTCAAAATTTATATTTAATGACAATTATTCATTACTTATTTCACATTATGCTAGTCACACTTGGCGAACTGTGTTCAGTAGATAAGATATTTGTGAAATGTCGTGCACCGATCATTTGACTTAAAAAGTGATTTGTAGCAAGATAAGGCGTTATCTTGCGAACTCATGAAATGCAAAGTTAAGTCAAAATGATTGTATCTGTAAATATGCTTTGCTGAAAACTTGTCTGTCTATTAATGTACTCAAACTCAATCGATTTTATACTTTATATATTTTCTGAATTCTATTCTAGATGTTAGCGTGTGTTCCTATGTATGTAAGTTGGTTATTTATTTATGTATTGAATATAGGCCATGGCTAGTTGTGTGTGTATCTTCCGTCAGTTTTGAATTTAAATTTGGTTTAAAATTGAACAAGCGAAAATTTTTCTGTTTTGTCGAGTTACAGGCTGTACTCTTTTATATTTATGAATTAATTTTTTTATGGAGATATTTATTTGAAAATAAATATGTTTAATAAAATTAAATTTATTTCTCCAATTAAGTGGATATATAAATAATTTTTTGTTGAATAGATTGAATTTTTTATTCAAATACTGAAGGGAATTTTCAAAAATCTCTGTATTATTCACTATTTAAAATATTTTTCTTGGTAGTATGTTCCAAAAATTGAATTGAAATAAATAGTTTTCAACAGCTTAATCGCAATATATGTATTCAAATATTTTTTTAATTTTATTTTACGCGAGCGAAATTTTTATCAGCTCTAATAATGTGGTGTTAAATTATATAAAATGTTGATGCATATTCCTACTTTTACTTAAATAAATAATAAAATTCGTTAGACTATTTCTTTACTCTATTAGTTAGCCTGTCATCTAAGAAGTAATGATGCATATATCATAGAAAAGATAATCTAATATTAATTTAAATTTTTTTATTAATGAAGAAAAAAATATTACACAAAAACTAAAACTTGTAATATTTGTTGGTTAAAGAAAATAAAAATAAAGTTAAAATTGAATTTTTTTTCAAACAAAAATTGTTTTGTTTAGAATAATCGTTTACAGTTTAAAGGTTTGACTTAAAAGCTTCAGCAGTAAATATCAGCTTTTCCTTTAAGCTGCGAAACAACGTTCTTGTTTGAAATAAATATATTTTTGTTTTATGTGTGAATATTTCGCTCCAACGTTAAATATGTTGAAAATTGAAACTAGATTAGGTATAAGGAAAATAAAAATGTTAACTGAAGTGCTGAATTTAAAATGGAGTCTGAAAAAATTAATACGTTGAGAGAGGACTTCATACATCATAGATGTATCTCTGACATATTGTTTGTTAGTGCACAAAGCTCTTTTCACAGGTTAAACTAAGTTGTTTACCTTTGTCTGTATTCTGTTTCATCGATCGCTATACTATTTCAAAATAATTTTTGTAGGCACACTTTTTTTTTTTTTTGCAACTAATAGTTTTGTTTGTATTTATCATGTACATATTGTTTAGTTTTGAATGTTTTGTGTGCTTCTCAACAATGCATCCTCAAATATCATTCCTTGAGCTTCCAGATATGTTGCTCGCCGAGCGCCAACTAGCCGTGGTCTCCGTATGTCATGAGAAAGTGTGTCTGTATAAATACGAGAACTCTCATCTCTATTAAAACAGTATAAAATTTTATAGTTGTCTTATATCTTTCATTTCCTCCTTTGATATTTTTTCTCTTGTCATAGTCAGTGATTGTGCAAAATTTATGTACATGAAAATATGATATATATTAAATCTTTGATAGAACGAATGATTGTGTATTGTCCTTCTTCAAAAAAAAAAAATTTCAACACTGACCAATCACAATTTAAGAAAATACCTATTGAAGTTATTCAGCAATATCACTGTAAATAAATAAGCTACTTTATAATACTGCAATTTAAATGACATATTTATGATTAAAAAAATACCTCTGATCATTTGCTTTTAGGCACTTTACAGTAAGTCGCGTTTTTTAATAATTGTGGTAAAAAAAACTAATGGTCAGTTTAATTTCACATTTCTCATATACGAAATAAAGAGAAAGTATTGCAATCATCAAAAAATCTGAACTCGAGATTTTGACGAATCTCTACATTTCGGACCTCCCTGAGTTTGAAACATATATTTTAAAAAATGTCTGTCTGTATGTGACAAAGATAACCCAAAAATGCTTTGAACTAGATGGATGAAATTTGGTATACGGCCTTTACACCAAATTGGTAGATTTCTACCAAATTTTGTGCAAAATCCATTCAGGGGAAGTCGGGCTGTTCGTATATAAATTCGTACAATAATTATAAAACGAAGAGCTAGATGGATAAAATTTGGTAAAAAGATTTAATATATACAGTGTAGACACCTATAAAAGTTTGAACCAATTCCAGCAAGGAGTTGATCGTCTGTCGTTACTTGCAGAAACATGTAAACGCAATAATTCAAAAGCACACCAATTTAAAAATTTTAAATCTGGCATGTGATTTTGTAACTACAAGTGTATTTCTGTATCAAATTTCTTTTTTCAATCACTTGGGGGGGGGGGAACGTGTCTAAAACACAAATTCGATTTTCAATTGTTATTAACTACATGCCATGGATTAGCTCGTGAATTACATAACATATAGTGTAGTCTCGTTAACAGAAATAGTGAAAATTTTAACCAGTTAAATGCGTTCGACGTGTATACACATCAATCCAAATTCATTTGGACGCGGGCGATGTGTAATTTATCTAATTCACTTTGTTATGATTTTTTGCAAAATTTAATATACAATCACTGGTGTTGCATTCGACATGTATATGTGTACCTGCTTTGCTTTAAAAAGAAGATCTTTAAAAAAAATTCCGCAGTTAACTGGTTAAAATGTTTATTGAACACAGTACCAACTATTACGGTACGTGACAGGATTGAAAATAAAATTACTTCTTCCATCAATAACGGAAGGGAATATGGACGACAAAGTTAACCAGTAAGAGACGTTGAACCGGATGCGCGTCAGTGTCCACCTGTGCTCATTTTAAGTTTCTTCATTCGAATCATATGACAATCGGTGGATATTTTAGATCTTTTTTTTTAAATGTCGTGTGCTTACTTGTGACCCCATTTTTATATGGGTTTTATCTATACTTGGCTGGGATAACCTGGTTGGTAGGGTGTTGGACTCGCATACCTTGGGTAGTGATTTCGAACTCCGCCTGGCGAAGTCTCTCCGTGTATAAGATGGTTGGTGCACATATAAATCTGTCATGGTCACAAAGTTTTCCCAAGGCAAGTCAATACCAATATCTAATTTTTTTTTCTACAGATTTCTCCTTTTTCTTCAATATCAGGCCTTTTTTTTTTTTTTTTTTATTTTTTTATTTTTTTGTCTTAGCGGTAAGACTCTTTCTAGTCACTTTATCTCATGATTTATAAATAAAGAGGGGGGAATGCCCACAATTTGTTACTTAGTCAACACTTAAAAAGATACTTGATATGATCACGTGGCCATTTGTGAGAACTAAAAATAATAAATGAAAAGACAAAGTAAAAATATCAATTGTAAAAAGTTGATTTTAAAAAAAATGTTCTGTAAAAACAATACTAATTCCATACCTAAGATTTGAGCTATCAGTCGGCCATTTAACGCGTTCATTGCATAGAAACTCAAAATCTCGAGGAATCGCATTACCAAATTTTTTTAAATAAAAAAGAACTCTTCTTTCAGGAAATGACAATCTTAACCAAAACTGACAAAAGTAAGATTTATGTATACAGAATTTTTTTTTTAAATATTTCAAAAGTTACTCTCTAAATTCGTGCTTATCGTACTTTGAAGTTACTTTAATTACCAAAACTTTTGGAGACGTATATTCTTTATCTACTGCTGATGAAATAAAACCAAAAGTCATAAATTGTACTAAGAATTAAAAGAAAATACAATTCAACATTTAAATTGTATTTACTTTTAATTCCTATATAATTGCATAAAAACTGCATCTTGTCGCATGATAATCAGCTTCATACAATCCTTTATTCGATAACGTATTTTTTCAGCTTTTAGTGCCGTTCCAACAGATAACAGATTGTTGTCAGAATGTCTGGTTATTAAAATATACTGAGTTACGTATAATTAATGGAAGTATAACATGGCAATGGATTCTTAGGCTCGAAATGAGAAGATTACTTCGTTCAAACCTGATACCACCAATGATCAGCTGTGTATGTAAGCTTGCCATTAATAATTCATGTTAAATCAATTTTCAGGGATGCACTTACCTGCCTAGAAATCTAAAGGGAACGGTGCTGGTTCCGATTCCAAATAACGTGCCGTTTTAAAAGCGTGTTTCAATCCAACAGATAAACGCCGAAATGAATGAATGTGTTGACTCTCTAATTCGTAAAATATTATTTGTACACTGTTTATCTTTCTAAAGTAATTAGTTTCTTAGCAAGTTTTGAATTTATAAAGAGTTTTCCTTTGTGGCAATAATTGTGATAATTTTTTGTTGAATGGATTAAAGATGGCATTTCATACCAAGGTAGACGCGAGAACCTTTCCTTACAATTTCCTAATGTGGCTTGCTTTGTATTTAGTTTCCTCGTATACATGAAAAAAATAGGATTTTGATTTTAGATCGCTTTTATTGCAGAATTAGGATCCAAATTTGAATTCAGAACCACAATTTTCATATTAAGACTACATGTTAAAGTTTTGTCTAACATATTGCATTTCACAATTGCGATGTTCACTGCACACAAATAGCTAGTTTCAATTCTAGATAGACAATCAATTTTTTCTAAAATTCAATGCATTATCTATAAATCTAATGATAAAATCATATGCTAAATTTCATCTATTTAGCTCATTGCAGTTTTAGGTTATCGTGTTTTCGTACACAAATAAGCAAACATATTTTAAGCAGGTTTTATCCAAAATTTAATAGAAATTTGCAATTTTGATTTAAATCCCATAAGCAAGATTTCCTCCCTCTGGTTTCTGGTGTCTTTCAGTTACTGTATTCAAGTATAAAAAAATGTTTTGAAATAGCTTTTTTGGATTCGGGAGGTCTAAAATGTAAAGATTGATTTTTAAAAAAACTCTAATTGAATTGTTTGAACAATTATAATATTTTCACCATACATATTCGTTCCACAGAAAAGTAAAAAATACAATTTAAATTTACAACTGGATAATTTGTGGTCAATTTTTTCGGTTCGTTAAAACATTAAATTTTGATATTATAAATATTTTAGTCGAAACACCATACCGTTTTTCGAATAAAAGCCGTTTTTACACTTATTTTAATATTATAATTCAAACATTTTCCTATTAGCACAAGATATTGTACGATATTCCCACAATGTTGTTCAATGTTCTGAATGCTGGCCAATGTCGTGAAGATATCAAATTATATTGTTCGGCATTTTGTGCTAATAGGGTAATACTTTTCAAACATAAAATGCATTCTTTGCATTTGTTCTAAAAGTAAATTAAATCCAACTTGGATTGCACGAGAATGTAAATGAATGTCTAAGACCTTAATAGAAGCCACTACTCATTCAAATGAAATGAATAAAAGGTTTTCAAATCATCCGTTGTTATTCATTAGATTGACTGATTTTCTTTGAAGAATCCAAAATTAGCTTTTTCTTTATTTTTCACATGCGAATTACAACGAAGAGAAAGTATGTAATCACCAAGCTATTTGATCTATCATTTTGATGAATCTTCGCATTTCATACCATTCCGGAAAAAAAACATTTTTGAAATTTGTCTGTCGATCTGTGATAGTGAAACTACAAACCGATATATGAAATTCCGCATACATTTTAATCATTAGAATTGTAGATCTGTTTGAAATTTTTGACCAAATTCATCAAAGAATTAACAGTTTGTATGTCTATATATTTGAGTATATGAGAGCACAATAACTCAAAAAAGCAATGAATTAGGCATATGAAATTCGGTATGGGGAATTATCACCAAAATTGCAAAAAATTAATAATATTTTGTTATTTTTTAGAATAAATTATTGACCGTTCTGGAGTATTGTTATTTTTCCACTTTAAGTGATAAGAATATAGTTGTTGCTATCCATTTTTATTATTATTATAAGTCGGTCAATGCTATCTTAGGGCCTAAGTGATTACAATAAGCCATAGCGACTGTATTTTCTTAAGCAAAATTCCACCAAGATAGCAAAGTAGCTCTATTTTAATCTAAAAATAATCAAGTGATTCCTTAAATATTTTTCAGGACGAATGAAATTAATTTCTTAAAAATCTTTCAAAACGGAGTGCACCATAAACCAGAGAATCTTTCCCTCCTAGACTTTCTCCTATAATTATACAGTGCGGCTCATTTTGTGTTCAGCTTCATTATTTAGTATTGAAAAAATTCGAGCATATATTTTAGTCAAATTGCCATTGATTTGCTCCAAAATTTGATGCAAATCTATAGTTTTTGTATTAAGACAATACACCATATTATACACCATTAATATACTTTCTTGTGCTTTCTAGCTTTCACAAACAGTACGCTCTTTGGCGAATTTAATACATAGACATAATATATGTTTTGATATATATATCAAAAACTAAAATTCGCCCCATTTAGATAGCTGCCTTTGTATATATATATATATATATAAGCGCTAAAGTACCTGGCACATAAATTGCTCTTACTTGATGTCGAATAATACCATTCAAATATAAACAAATAGGTTTTTACGTGTGCACTTATTCAACGCTTCGCTAGTTAATGGATCTCCGAAATATTATTAGAAATGTTCTGCAGATTTCATATGACCAAAAACTTCATTCAATCAAAGGAAAGATGCAAAAAAACTCAGGAAATAGGCCTATAATCCAACATGAAAATATACTAAAACATCACCTGATGGATAATCGCTACGACTTACATATGGAAATTGATGGTCATAATTTTCAAAACTATAATTCTACAAAAATGGCTTTTTCATTAACTTAAAACTCAAAATATTTCCTCTGTAATGATATCAATTTCATTTCTGTGCCTTTTTTCCTGATTAAATAACATTTTTAATGCCATACACAATCTATAGTTATGATATATTGGTTTGAAAAATTGTCTATCTTATAGTATTGTAAAAAAGTTTTTAATCTTTTTAATCAAGTAAGGAATCCAGTATTCGGTTTATGCACTCATAATTAAATTATTTGAACGAAACACCTGTCAAGACCATCGATAGCTCTGCAATTAATATTCATCCAACGTAACATTTAATCACTTGCTTTCGCCAATGTAAATTAAGATTTGAATTATAAATTAGAAATAGAATATTAATTATCGCTTTCATTTCGTAATAAAACATACTTTTAATTTGTATCCACAGTACAGAGTAACATATTGATTCAATTCATTTTTTCAGTTGTATCAAATAACAAGGTGAAAATTTAAAAAAAAAATAAGTGCAATCTATATTTATGGCTCAATAACCTAAAAAAAGTAATTATGTTGGAAATTATCAAATAACAAGGTGAAACTTTAAAAAATATAAGTGCATTCCATATTCATAGTCCAACAATCCCCAAAAAATTAATAATGTTGGCAATTAAGCTAGTTGCAAAAAGAAGCTAATTCCATGAAAATGTATATAAATTTTTTCAAAAATTTCGAAATTTTGCCTGAAGTTTGTTTTCGAAATCTGTAAGGTTGCGGATGAGCACTCTGTCTTTATTTTTATTCTCAATTTGAAATTGAAATAGTTGAAAATTACGAATTCATTTACATTCGTAGATTGATGCAGCAGAAAATAGACGAACTTTCTCTCTTTGGAAATTGCAGCAGGATTAGGAATACTATTCAAAATTAGAAATGAAAAAAATTACTTACTTCGTTTCAAATCGAACACGTACTTACCGAAAACTGAAGGCGATATTCAAGGCATTGGTAGTCAAGTGGAAAAGATACCGTAAGCTAAGGCAATGGTACAAAGTTCGAAAATGGTAAACAAGCAAATGCAAAAATTGGTTAAAATAAACAGGAGATCCTGGACAGTCTTCAATCTAGTTAGATTAAATTTAGGAATGCTTACAACATTGGGAATTGTAATATGCAATACCAGAGAATTACATCCCTATAGCACAGAATTCCTTGAACCATTTTGTCGATATCTCCATAATGCTAACCAGAATTCAGAATATCGAAAATATCGTGGTGATATCTTACATTTCATGGATTTGTACAATATTAAATCTCAGTACTCCATAGAATAATGAGAATCTAATATTTCACACATTTTTTGCATTAAAGGCTTTACGATATTTCTTTCTTTTACAATTTCTATAATGTTATATAACAGAGATATAGTTTAATTAAATTTTTCTTACGCAATTATTAATCATCATTTTAGTAGGAAAATTTTTTTCAAAGATTTCTTACCCACCATTTTAGAAGTAAAAAAAAATCTGATGTCGCACACTTTGAATAGTTTTAAATATTTTATTTTTGCATCATAGAATTTGAAGCAACATAAACATTTAGAATGTTGGAAAAATAATATGGTGATCACTTATTTTTTATATAAAAACTTTAAAACTGAACACATTTCACATCTTGGATATTTAGTAAAGGAAAAGAAATAGTTATATATTTTCAGTCAATGACAGTTTACTCGTTCTAACGTTTTCCAGAAATCTGGGGATCAAAACTGAAACTAATTCCTATTTTCTGCAAAGTTTTCACTTTATATAGTACTATTATAAAAATTAATTATAAGAGATTTCCACAGACCACTTAATGTTGTTAATTACAGCCTGATTAATGTTTTTTACGGCCAGTATTCGAATCATTTCCATCTTGTCTCTTGCTCACTTTAAGTATGTTTGCATACGGAACGATTATGAATAATATAATTAAAGCAAACATCATTTTACTTCATTATTCTAAGAAATAATACTTGTTATCAAGCTCTAATAAATATATATCATAGGGTCTAAAAGATGTGCATTGCCAACATACTGCTTGTTATGAGCTTGAAGCTTCTTTCTATTCGTTTTATCATCTCTGACATTTTTGTTGTTCTACGAATGACAGATCTCAAGAATTTTAAACAAGTACTTCAACCCGGTTTTATAAACTGTAACCGTATGCTTCGTATAGGGTGTTGGAAGCGGGTGGAAAAGTTTTTCTTGTCTGTTTCTTTACGAAAAATTTACTTTTTTTAATGGCTGGAAGATTACCTGCAATCGTTATTGATAATGGAACTGGGTAAATATTAAACTTTTGTTTGCAAAATTATTCTGCATTTTATGTGTTTGAAATCAGTATGGGTGTTCCGATGTCCATATCCGATTAGCAAATTATAACCAAATGAGATTTGTTTCTATCTATCGATTTTTTACTTCCGCTGAGAAAATGTTCCATTTATCGTTACTTATTTATCAAGTAAAATATCTCTGATTTAGTTTTAACCATTGCTTCATACTGTAGTTATAAAAATATCTTTATTGGTACTTATTCTACTTGCATTGTTTTAAAAAAATTCTCCAAAATGACTCATTATTGTATGTTTATTCGGTCAAAATACTTATCTTTCATAAGACACATTTAGAATAATTGTAATTTAACCAAAATATTTTTGATTGTGTCATTTATACATTGTGTATTATCTTTCATTGAAAAATTGTTGTCAAACTTCAGCAGAATTATAGTTTTAAAATCGGATGTCCTATTTGCATTCTTACCAGTAAATATATAATTTTAACCCGTTTTATTTTGTGCTGATAATAGTGCTGATAAGTTACAGAAGTAACAAATTAACTGTATTATCACTAAAAAAAAGATCTTTATATCTGCATTTTTTTTTAAATTGAGCCAAATCTGCATATTATTTATTTGCAAAATTATTTTAAATGGCTCTATTTCAATTCAAAAGGAACTAAAGATTGTTATTGTTAGTAATTTTTTCAAATTATTTATATAGAATTGGGGTAATTGCCATAATACTTGTAGAATAATCTGTTTAATGCTTATTGATTGATTGAATAAAAATTTGAGCAATTATGTTACTTTTATCAGCCTTTTATTTATTATAATCTTACTATCCCAGAATTATATTGGAAATGAATTTTTTGTCAAAACATTTTAAAATTTATTCTTTTAATCTTGTACCTCTCCTTATGTTTTTTAGATTTAATGAAACAATTAATAATTTTATAAAGTCTTTATATTTTGTGTATATTTTTTTAGTATTTACATTCTAAAAAATCTGTTAGTACAAAATAGTGCATATTTAGTACATTTTTAAAACAGTTTAGAATATCAAGAATAATATATTTATTAATTTATATAGATAATTCTATATAATAATAAATAATTACTATAATTTTTTTTTTAATTCTCTTAAACAATTAATGTACACGATTAAAATTGTATACGAAAGTTTCTGCATTAAGACTGGATTTCATTTTAATATAAATGTTACAATATTTATGAGTTAAAATTATTTTTTAATACTGAATTCAATATAATTTTTCATATTTACAAAATTTGCTGTCTCAAGTTTGACTTTTATTTTTTTTTTTTTGTATGTATCATTAATTGGCAAATATGCTTAAAGATACATTTTTTTTAAGTAATAGACATATTTTTTCAAAGATAAATGTTTGTAATGTAATCATTATCATAAAAGTTAGTTTGATAAAATGTAGCTTTCTTCTTGTTAATTATTAGATGTCTAAAAAACAATTTAACTACTTTTGTATCTTAAGTGATTAATGAAGATACTTGTGTATTAATCAAATGTCAGCAATTGATCACCAAATATGTCATGTTTATTGCAATTGGAAATTAATCACCCCCTGCCCCCCAGAAAATCAAATCAACTTGGATGTCATGCTAGTCTATTTACTATGCTTGCCAATGACATGCAGTTAAACTAAAATTTGCTTGTGTTATTCATTAAATACACAAGTACCTTAATGAATTTGAGTAATTGTAAAATAGAGGTTTTGATTACATTGAAAATTTTGTAGTTACTTAATTGATACATTTCTCCAAATTAAACCAGTTTATAATTCTTTTCTTAGTTTAAAATTTAATTCCATGGGGCAGATTATTTTATAACTCAATAATATTGATGAAATTGAGATTTTTTAAGATATTCTAGGCATAAGCCATTGATTTTAATCACCAACTGATTTTTCTTTTTATTGATATGAAAATTAAAAATTTGTATTAATTTTCAGGTACACAAAACTTGGTTTTGCTGGAAATAGAGAACCACAGTTCATCATTCCATCCGGTAAAATATTTTCCATATATTAAAAGAATGTTTTAGCACAGAGTTTCTTTACATTTGCAACTTTTTTACAATGACTGTGAAGACTTATGTGTTGGTTGTTACAATAAATTGATTTTCTTTTTATTAGTTATTAATTATTGATTTGTGAAAAACATAATTATTTTATAAATTTTTATAGATTTTTTTTATTTATTTGACTTTGTTAATTATTTCTTATTAATAATATAAATTAATTTCAAAATTTTTGAAATTCTATGAAGTGATCTCATATGAAAAAAGTTACTGTAGCATTATTATTCATTATATTTTACTGTATTTTTCTTGAAATATATTAGAATATTATTTTAGAACAGTGGAACTTTATTTAATGACCATAATTCATTCCTGAATTTTGTTCATAATGTAAAACTCATTAAACAAAACAATTTTTCCCAAATTGAAATCCATGTAAAATAGGAACATGCATTTAAATATTTAAAGAAATTTATTGTTTTCATGCTTTTTTTTTTACAAGACATTTGTCTTTAGCTAAGCTTCAAAATTTCACTGAAGTGAGACACAATATTATAATTGAATAAATTTGTAACATACATATCTACTATTGGGGTGGTGATGGTTTTCAAAGTATGATAAAATTATTTCCCATTATTTAGACATCTTTCTTATTTCACTGGAAGGTTGTTACTCTGTTGAGTCCATTATTTCCTGCTCTCCTTCCTGACCAAATATCCTTCACAGCCTTTTGATGCGATGCAAAATGTAGTTCCATAAATTCCTCGGAAGTTCTGGTGACATTCTTCTGACAGCTCTTTGATGTCTACTTTTAGCTCCATAATCTTGGTCAGAGATACAATTCTGTTAATTAAGACTCCACATGTAGTTGCTTAAAACCCTTAGAGCCATATTTGACAATGCTTTTTAGCCAAAACTTTTTCTTTGTAAGATATAATGGTTCTTTTAAAGGCTAATCTAGTATGTGGTCATAATATCTTTCCATTACTTATTCTGCAAAACACTGCTCATGAAACAAGTAATTTTTTATTTATTTTTTTGCTAATTATGTAAATCATTCATTATGAGAGGTGCTAATTCAGGAATAATAATCAGCTTTAACTTTATATATTCTTAAAGTTGAGATTTTCGGAATTATTAGATAATTTAAAACATTAAATGATCTTGTTGATACTTTCAAATTATTATTTTAATCTTTGTTGTATTTGTCCCTGACTGTGTGTAAAAGGAAAAAAGTCCTAAGTATTTTGCACCCTAGATTTGTGATTTTGTTGACATCAATAGATATCATTTCAGTTAATTCATAATAATTTTAGCTGGAAAATATTTTTTATTGTTAAAATGCTCTTTTTATAAGGTGATGTTGTCACAGTCATGATTTAAGCTCTTTTTAATATACAAAGAATAATAAAAATGTAGTACTAATTTCTTATTATTTTATTTTAGCAATCGCTATCAGAGAAACTGCAAAGATTGGAGATCAGGCAATTAGAAGGTTAGGCCGTGGCATAGATGACCTGGATTTTTACATAGGTGATGAAGCAATTGATTCTACAGGGTATTCAGTAAAAGTTAGTGTATTGCTTTTTCATTTTTCAATCTCTTGAAACATTGTACTTGATTTGTTGTGTTAATTAGTTATATTGCAATACTATATAAAGGTTTTAATATGAATTTTTAATATAGTACCCTATTCGTCATGGAATTGTTGAAGATTGGGACTTGATGGAACGATTTTGGGAACAGTGCATTTTTAAATATCTTCGGGCTGAACCTGAAGATCACTACTTTTTATTAGTAAGTAACAAGCTTTTTGATTTAGAATATTTTTCAGTATTTGATTAGAAAATATAATAATGAAAAATAATTTTGGTCATGCTTTTTTTTAAACTCATTTTGTGGTAAAAAGCAATTTTTTTCCCCTCTCTTAGTTCTTTTCTTTTCCTCTTTTTGTCCTCTCTTAGCTTATTATTTCAAGGGCTTGTTTTTTAGTTATTTGAAATCATATACACTTCCATGTTGCAAAAGATAAATTTAATAAATTTTATTTGAAAACTTAATGAATTGAAGTCCTTTAGATTTTGTTTAAAGCATATTACTTTCTAAATGTAAATTTCAAGTGAAAATTTTCACTATAAAATACTGTCTAAGTTCCTTATATTTGTTTAGAAAAATGATAAAATAATTTTAATATTTTATTTAACAGACAGAACCTCCCTTAAATACTCCAGAAAACAGAGAATATACTGCTGAAATTATGTTTGAATCATTTAATGTTCCTGGTCTGTATATTGCAGTTCAAGTAAGTTTTTATTATTATTATTCTTTGTGATATTGTCATATTTTGCAATGATATAAGTTAAGAATTTGGAATGAATGTGCTTATTAACAGCTTTAACATTTGACAATTTTAATTATCAAATGTTACAGCTGTTCTTTTGTGTGTTGGGAATAACAAAAGAATTTTTTTTTCTATTTTAAATCATTAAAGAATATGAAATTATATAACTGTAAGCGTAGGTATAATGTTCCATATGGAGCAGGTAATTTAGAATTTTTGTATCATGTACAATCATGATGATTCGTACATTGATATTATTGCTTAGTTTTTCCAACAGAACTATCTATCTCGAAAAGACATCATTAAAAAAAGAAATATGTTTAGTATTTTCTTACAACATGTAATATCTGTTATTCACTAATTAAATTGCAAATAATAAAGTAATATAAAATTGCTAGGACAATAAATACATTTTGTTGAGTGTCTTATTCACACAGCTTCAGAATTAATTTAGAGTGCTTATTAGTTATTAGAACAAAATTCTTAAGTAAACTGTGTGGTAAGAATTGCTTTACTTTAAGAGATTTGATGGGAGAAAACCTCGATCAAAACCTTTTTTTTAAAGAGATTAGCATTGATATACTCATTTGAGAACTTTTTCCATTTGCAACCTTTTGGAGACCATTTGAAACTTGTTTCATACGATTAATTATCTTTTAATTAACAATTAATTAATGGAAATTTTTGATTATTTTATGTTTGATTCAGCATGGTCAAAATAGCTCTTGTTCCAAAAACACACCAGTCTTTAACAATCTACTTTGTAATCATATAGTATTAATAACATTATAGTCAAGACATATTACTTTACTCCCAGGCTGTATTGGCTCTTGCTGCATCTTGGACTTCTCGACAAATGGGTGAGCGAACTTTGAATGGCCTGGTAATTGATTCTGGTGATGGTGTTACTCATTGCATTCCTGTGGCAGAGGGATATGTAATTGGAAGCTGTATCAAACATATTCCAATTGCTGGACGTAATATCACTTATTTCATCCAAAGTTTACTCAGAGAACGTGAAGTTGGTATCCCTCCCGAACAGTCGCTGGAGACAGCTAAGGCAATAAAGGTAAATAATATTCTTTAGTAGAAGGAGAGCTCTATAATACTAATTTGTTAGAAGTTAGGACATTATATAACAAATTTTGTATCTTTATGATTAGTTATTTATTGCTTATTTTACTTTAGTTATTTTTATAACTATTTGCTTTATAAATACCTCTTTATTTTGTTTTTTAACATTATTTGCTTTAACAATTTATAAATTTAATTCATTAAAAAATGTCTAATTGTCTAATTATTAATATTTTATTGTTTATTACTTATGTTATTAAAATTTTACTGCTTACATTGTCTTGTATAATAAATAGACTTCTCTGAGTAAAGTGTTTTTTTTTTCACTTTTTTTAATTTATAAAAATATATTAAATATTTCTGTACATTTTTATATGTAGCCATATAAATTACTGGAAACTTCAATGTACTAACTGGTACAGTTTTTATTAATATGCTCTAAAATTTTTGAAGTTTCCTCCCTTATTTTTTGCATTGTGTATGTTATGGTTTTTTTATTAGTATGTAGTCTGACTTTTACTGTACTTTAATTTTGGAATGAGTATTTCCACTAAAAAAAATAATTACCATAACAATGTATTTTAACTTCCAATCCAAAATCAGACTATATTTTTTTAATATATATATTTTAGGAAAAATGAAGTTGCAAATTAGTACTTTTTTTTTTTTTTTGAATTATTATTCATGAACCAAAATTTGTATGATGACTTTTAAGCATTGATTAACTCTAGTAGATTTAATATAGAGAAGCTGTCACATAATATAATCATTTCAAGACCTAAGATTTTTGATAACATTAACTGATTGATTACGATAAATATATTGGATAAAATCGACTAATTTTTATCTCATCAAGAAAAGTAGAAGTAAAAGAAAAATATTAACTCGAGGGTTTCTATTACTTATTTCAAAAGTAACAATTGAAACAAATTCTTAATTGTTGTTTAACAACAATTGTTCCTTATTAGTTCACTTATATTTTTTTTCATATATGTATTACTTTAAATTATTGAATGGTGTTGCTCTTTGAGTTTCAAAATATCAAGTGCTTGACTTATTTCAATATTTGTTGAAGAGTTTTGTTCAACATTTTAACCCTTATCTAAATCATAATATTTTGTTGGTTTTACTCAAAAAACAAAAACAAAAAAAAAACTGATGGTTTTCCCCAACCCTTTTAAATTTTATTAAGAAGAAGCTTTTTTAATTTTTGTCCTGTTGACATATTTTTGATAAACATACATATCTGTTAAAAATTTCAGAATTGTATTTAAAATTCAAATCAATTCTTTTCTTATACATTTTTCATAACTTAATCATATACAGTACTGGTTTATGTCTATAAAAAAAATTTCAAGCCAAATCTGGTAGCTTAGCTGAATTAATCATTTAAATCTGGGTCACTTTAGTCCAGGTAAAAGAATGTGAATCTCATCTCACAGAAAAAATGACTCCTACATTGTTCTTAACAAATAGAGCAAAAAATTCGATGAATATCGATCATTAACTTTGATGGAAAAGGAAGGATTAGTCAATTCTGTATTGTTGTGATGACTTTAAATCAATGGAATGATTCTACTAAACATATTTTTATGTACCTTTAATACATTGATTTGGGACCAGAGGAATTAGATAATATAAACAAATAATAATATTAATTCCAGTCATGTTTAGCCATGTCTACTGTAGTTTTAATACTTCTAAATAGTATTTTATAATTTTTTTAAACTTCAGCCTGTATATTTATTTAGCTTGTAACATGACAAAGTCTTCAATTTTTTTAATAGTTCTGAATATTTTATTTTTAATCAAATTCTGCTCTATTTGTATGCTTCTTCATTTCCAAGATGAAACTACTACAGTTAAAGTATTTTCCTGTATTGGAATTAATATTCAAAAAATTTATTTCATGTAATGAAAGTAGATATTAGCTCTAAAAATTGAAATGTTTTACTTCATTGACTCTTTAATGTTTCAGGAAAGATATAGTTACATTTGCCCTGATATTGCCAAAGAATTTGCAAAATATGACCAGGAACCATCAAAGTGGATGAAAAAATATGAAGGAATTAATGCAATTACTCAGCAACCATTTATGGTTGATGTTGGCTATGAACGTTTCTTAGGACCTGAAATATTTTTCCACCCAGAGGTGTGTGGCTTTTTCATGTTTGAAGTTATATTTTTGACTGTTTAAATCTTCCTGTGTTGATTTAAGATACTTTTAAGATGCAAAAATTACTTAAGTATTAATTATATTTCTGTGTGAGACATTCTAATTTCAAAGGATAAAATTACTATAAATTGTATTTGCATTATAAAAATGTATTGTTTATAATTTTGTGAATTGTGAAATTTTGTTATTTATTGGATTTCCATAGTGATTAATTTTTTGATAGAATAATTATTATTAAGGTCATGACAATAGTTAATGTAATTCATTTAATGATATTGCCTTATCCATTCTTTGAAGAATCTATAGGTATCTAGTTATCATTCAAATAATGAATTGAAAGGCAAAAAGATAATGTATGTTTTCAATTGAATTTTCAAGAATTGTGTCGAATTTTTCATAGAAAATTTTTGAGGTGAAGTAAAAATATTTTTTAAGATTAAACTTTGATGAATGATGAGGATTTAGCTTGCTCAATGATGTAACTTATCCTTTTATCATTCTGCAAATTAGATCTGTAGAAATTTGATATTCTTTTACCTTTTTTAAAAAATCAGTATTTGAACAGTTTACAATAGGAAAATCTATTCATTTTGATAGCTATTTATCTTATATTGTGTGTGTAAACATTATATTTTTATTAATATTAATAACATTATATTATTAATAATTTCATTCTGAAAGCTAATTTATCTTTAAATATTAAAGTTCTATTGCATTAATTATCTTTTGATGTTTCTAAAATTGATGAAAGATAAAATTTATCTGAAGTGAGAAATTATAGTTACTTTTATGTAATTAATTTTTTAATAAGTAAAATAAAAAAATCTTTTTATAATTTTGTTTAAATATTGGTATAAATTTTGTTAATTATCGATTTGTAAGATTTTTTTCAAAATAAGTTTTGAGTAACGCTAGTTCAATGGTTCTAATTGCACGAAATTAAGTTTCAGCATTTTTGGGTATTAGATGTTTGATTTTCATATTCCAATTTAATTCTATTCATGTGTGCATGCTGCAGTTTAATGAAATAAATTAATATTTCTTATAGTTCGCAAATCCAGATTTCATGACACCAATATCTGAAATAGTAGATACTTGTATTCAAAGTTGTCCTATTGATGTAAGAAGACCACTATATAAGGTATGGTATGGATGTGGAAAATATATAATTGTTGTACATAGCTGTTTATTGATATCTTTAGGTTTTACTTCTTTATTTTTGGTAGAATATAGTATTATCTGGTGGCTCAACAATGTTCCGAGATTTTGGCCGAAGGCTTCAACGAGATATCAAAAGAGTTGTAGATGCAAGGTTGAAGCTTAGTGAATCACTTAGTGGTGGTCGAATAAAGGTAAATAAATTTTAATATAATAAATAAATGGAATTTAATAAATTAAAATGAGGAAAATTTTTGAGTATTGTAACTTATTAACTACAGCTAATTTTCTTTTTCAAAATTAGACACAGCCTTTTGTTAGTGAAAATTTTATTACTTTAAGATTTGTTATGGAGCTATGCTAAGTTTCTCATAATTTTATGGAAATATAGAATTGTTAATTTCTGGTTTTGGAGCTATAATTACAATTGTAATTTTTTAAATATATCATGAACATTATTTTAGGATATGCAATTAAGCACAACAATATAATTATAGTTTAAAAGCATTTCAGGCTAAAAGAAAATCTTTTATTGATTTTTTTATTATTAGTTATTGCAGCAAAAAAATTAAATCAGGAAATTAATTATTCTGATTCTGCCTTGATATTTAAAAAATAATATTTTGGGATGGATGCATTGTTGTAAATTATAGAATTTGTGTAGGTT
The DNA here is from genome assembly GCA_026543865.1 of Argiope aurantia. Lineage (NCBI taxonomy): Eukaryota > Metazoa > Arthropoda > Arachnida > Araneae > Araneidae > Argiope > Argiope aurantia. The sequence goes on from JAPMOR010065854.1 coordinate 152,841, forward strand.
AAGATGTTTAGCTTAAGAAATTTTTATATTTATTGTTCACTATATCTATTTCGTATCTGAAATATAACTCCCCCCCCCCCCATTTCTAATTTTGATTAGTAAACTAATTTCTTTATTGTGCGTTAAACTAAAGTTTGTGGCACATGTTCTTTCAGTATTAAATTTCATCTGTTATGAAGATTATATTTTTAGGCTGTGATTCATCATAAGGTTTATTCTTTCATTTTTGTAATATATATTTTTAAATTTATCATTTTGTTACAGCCCAAACCTATCGAAGTCCAGGTTATATCCCATCATATGCAAAGATATGCTGTATGGTTTGGTGGTAGTTTACTAGGATCTACAGTAAGTTACTATTTATTTTCTTCTGATGTTTTTAAAAAATAATGTTCAGATATAGAAGAAAAAAAAATTCTTTACTTATTTACAGAAATTTGAAGTTATTAATAAAAGAAATCTTATAAAGAAATTTTGCTTTGTCTCAACTTCTACCAATATTGCTTGCTATAGAATTAGTGACAACAATTGTTGCAATCACTTTTTTTTTTTTTTTTTCTGCACTATCGTTAGAAGAACAGGTATAAGAAAGGTCAAAGTTAAAATACTATTATAAAACTGACAAGCTTTTTTTTTGTTGTTGTTAATAATTTTGATGGTAAAGGTACTATGGACATACAGTATTATTAATTATGGCATATTCATGTGTAAATGTATTTTTTATGTACTTTGAAAATTGCGATTCTTCCACTCTTGGTCGGAAGTTTGTTTTAACCCTGCTGTTCTGTTCATATTTACTTTGTGAATGTATAGGTATTGAATGTATTTACTTCTCCATGTTTTCATAAACATATTTATTTATTTATTTATTTATTTATTTAACAAGAGGTCAGGGTTGTTTTCTTTGCACAATAAATTTGAGATAATTAAAAAATAATACAACAAATATCTAAATGGACAAGCAATTTGTTTCCTTTTATAAATATATATTTTCAAAAATTGATCAAGAGTATTCACAGTTCCTTTATTTGTGTCTGGATTTTTATATCATCTGTAAAGTAAAAACTTCAGTTACATCTATCTCTTTATTTGTCATTTGATAGGGAGGTTGTGGTTTATTTTTTTTTTTGTCATAGTACCAATCATAATAATATTTTATATTAGAAGTTACCCAGTTTGCGGAAATTAAAGTGATCACATGTGCCAGTATGCTATTAAGTTTATATGTTAAATCATTTGCAATTTGTATGCCTTGATTTTTTTCCTGGTTTTAAAGTGGGTTCTTTTGTGCATTGAATCTTATAAGTTTACCTTTAGAACAAATAAAATTTTCTAATGACATAAGACATTATTTTTATTATATATTTATTTGATATATGCCTTTCACCATCCACAAAATGAAATAATGGTTTTTCTTTTATAATATTTTCATATAGATAAAACAGTTTTGGCTAAGTAGTTTTCCTCTAATTTTTTGAAACAGGGGAAAGTTTATCTGTTCTGGTTTATAATTAAAGCAAAATCTTTGCACGAATTTATATATTTCCTATTTGAAGTAGTATCATATGGTGAAAATTTTTAAGCTCAGTTAAGAGAAAACAGTACTGAATCTTATTGACCCAAGCAATGCAATTTGAAAGTATTTATAGGAATTATATAAATAAAATTTTAAAAAAATCTGTTTAGAGAAATAGCATAACATTTGTACTGGCAACCATGAAATATATATAAAATGACTTGATATCATTTTCTGTAAGTGGTGTAAAACTTTTTTGGGGCCAAATAAATCTTACAGAACACCAGGAGTAATGTTACAAATTTAAATGCCTAGTAAATGACAATCTTTTGTGCAAACCAAAACATGTTTTCAATCGAATTTGTAGAAATTAAAAAAAAAAAAATGGTCGTTGCATATTTTTAAAAATGACTGAAAACATAGGTAAAGACTTGTGTATCATCTATTATAAAGCATGTAGAATAGTATAAGATTATTAATAGATTGAATAATTTTATTAAATTTTCATTCAAATTTTATGCAATAAATGTTTTACAAACTATTGAGAAATAAACATAGGGGGGAAAGTTAGGAAGCAATAATTGCTGAATTTCTTTATTAAAATTTCATTATATAAATCACACTCTTGTTCAATGCTTGCATCTTTTAGGATTTTATTGAGTAATATCTTTTCTAATCATGATTTTTGAGGTTATATGATTTCAAAAGCTTTTTTACTGCAAATTATTTTTTTGTCTAAGATACTGCAAAATTTTATGACAATATAAAAAACTAATGGCGTCATCTCAAATGGCTCTTAAAAATTGAATTCTTTCAAAACCATGCGACATTTAAATGGTTAATTGATATTTAGAAATTTGTAGTATCATATGAAAAATTTATATAAGGCAACAGAGAAAAAAATGTAATGTGATTTCCTTTAATTTACATTATGAGTGCAAAGTACTACAGATTGCTACACAGTTAAACTAGTAAGTACACATGCTATAATTTTGTATCTATAAGCTTTTGAGGTTTATAGATATTTTCGTACAATTAGTCATAATTATTTATCAGTTTCTCCAGAGATTTATTTCATATACTTGCTAAAATTTTATTTCATATAATTGCTAAAATTTTACTTCATATACTTGCCAAAATTTGAGTTAAGCTATTTTTCCTTAATAGATCATATCTTCTCTTTAATAAATTTAATTTGATGCTTTAAATTGTAAATGTTTACAGCATTTTTTTATATATTTGTATGGAAAATTCTTAATTGATTTAATGATATTTGATATTTTATCCATGTCATGAAAAATTCTGCTTTGTATTGATTTATTTATAAATATAATATTTAACTATGGTAAATTAAATTGATTAATCTGAGAAATCATGATGATTAAAACAGTCATTGCATTTTTATGCATACAAAGAAATAAACAGAAAAATGAAGTGGTCTGTTTACTTTTGGGATCATGTTCATTGCTGCTAATTTATTAAGAATTTCCTATTTCATTTGCATTGTAGCTATTATCTTTATTCAGTATACTCTACACTTTATGAGTAAATAATATTGTTTTTTCTGTTTTAAAAGAATGATTTATCAGTGTATTTTTAAAGTTAAAACTTGTATTTATCTGTCTTAGTGGCATTAACAATTCTTTTTTCTAGCCTGAATTTTATCAAGTATGTCCTACTAAAGCTGCATATGAAGAATATGGACCTAGTATTTGTCGTCATAATCCTGTATTTGGTGCCATGACATGAGAAATAAAGTACTTTAAATACTTTGAAACATACCTTCATAAAGAGTGTAATATATTGAAAATCTAATCTAAAAAAAGAAACATTGCTTCTGAGATTACAGTTAGCTTCTGTTATGGACTGTGATGTGTGTAACATATGGAACAAATTTCTTTGCAAATTTCCAATCAATGACCATTGCTCATACTATTGAAAATCTATTATATGTCTACTATTGTCTTTGTTTGTTTTTTATTGAACTTTCTTTTCTATGAATAGCTATCAGTCTTAAATTTCTGATTTATCAAAAAAATCATCTAGTGATTGTATTTTGTAATTGTTTTGCACTTGTAATTTTATAGACACTCCATTTATTGAATATATCAAAATAAACTCGTTTTCTTTATTAAATGAGTAATTTACTTTGTCCTTATAATTTTTTAATTACATTTCTTATTTATTTTATATTTTTTTCTAACACAAGATTGAATTGAAGCCACTTTTTGGGTGCTGTTAATTACTTAACTACGTTTGCTTATTACTTAATATTCAGAATGTTTTGCTCAACAAATGAATATATTAAGTTGCAATTTTCAAGTTCCTGTAAAAATTTAGTAACAAATTTGTAGTTTAAACATATATATTTACATAATTCATGCTTTTTAATAAACTGATATGAAATGTTATCTGTTTTTGTTACAGAACAGACAGACTGTTATATAAACTTTTAACATCTAAATTAATGTAATACTATTTCATAATAATCTGAATTTTTAGCATAGTAATTTATTAAACTTTGTAGATTAATGTTTTCCAATCCTTCTTCTGATGTTGGTGAATGGGTTATATGAGTTAGTATCATTTATACTTTGTATTGCTTTAAAATCGTTTAAAAAAACTTTAAAGTGTAAAATCAATTGATCAACAAACATAATATTTATAAATAATTATATTTGTTAGAAAAGATGATTAATTTGTTTTTATAGTTTGAATAATAAAATATGCTTGAATAATAAAAGGGTGCTATTATTATATTGATTGTATGGTATTTTTTTACACGACTTGATCATGGTAAAATTCAAGAATAATAGACATTTTTCCCAAAATAGCACATGCCTGTTTGAAATGCTATTTATACATTTTATTGGTTTTTATCAGTCATTTTGTACCTTTATGTAGTATTGTCTCCCATTCATTAATAATTGCACAATATGACATCTATTTAGTTAGAAAAGAGCCAGTATATATATATATATATATATTGTTAATAAGATGGGTATTTTATTTGATGCATTTACTGGAATTAGATGCGAGTAAGAATTATTGGTTTTGACAATCATTTTTTAAACTCTTTTCATATCATTGCAAAAATATTGTTGAAAATTTTAACTTCATATTAAAAGCTACTGTTATTAATTATTACTTTACTAGACAACGGGCAGACAAGCATGTTCTATTCTTCATTTGAACTGAATATTTATTTTTTGCATCATTATGGCAAAAAATATATAACTTGGAGACAAGTATAAAGCCAAATATCTATTGAACTAGGAAGATTCTTGGAGGGAAAAATTGCTGTATAAAAATGTCATTAAACAGGAAAGACAAATTGAAAATTTTTTAATTAAAATCTATTATGCATAATTAATTAAGAGAAGAAGGAAACCTCAATATTTGTTAATTTTCATTCAACTAACTGAAGAATAAAAAGAACAATTATAAACAAAAAGGAGCATTTTTTTTTATTTGTTTCAACATTCATTTATTGAAGTTAATTGCATACTTCTCAAAAATTTCTCCTATAGGAGAAATAAATTGTGAATCAAAAGTCATAAAATAGATAAAATGATAATTTCTAAAAAAAAATTACATTTAGTGGTGTTTTTTTTTTTTTTTTTTCCTTGCTTGTTTTAGGTTATGAGTAATTTTCCTTTCAGGAAAATATCATTCGTTTTAAGAAAGATTATCTTTTATATGAAAAGGAATCAAAATTTTATATCATTAGAACATGTGAAATTTTGTTAATTGTATTGTGTAAGGTATTTAAAAAAATGGCTGGATTAGAATGATCCTCGTAGCTTTAATTGGGGCTTTATGTACTTTTTTATAGTTGGAAAAGGATATTTATATTATATATATATATATGTATATATATTTGCTGTTATTGTTAATATAACTAATATCAGCTTTGTTTCATGGAAGATGCTTTAAAAATCCAAATATTTATTTTGGATATGGAAATATTTATTTTGGATTTAAATATAAAAATATGTAAATATTTTGATTTTTTTGACAAGATAGTTTTCTTTTACATTGATTTTATGAAAATATTCTTTGCATAGAATTAGACGTGTATTTCGTTATTTGTGTCTAGTCACATAAAAATGTGCTTTTTTTGTGGTATGTGAATGGTAGATGATGTACAAAATGTGCTAAGTGAGATTTTTATAGAGTGAACACAATCATTGCTTTTACTGCATGTTGCTTTATACATCCTTATTTTTAGCTTTATACTTCCTTATTTATATTTAGCTCTTATTTTATAGTTTCTTGATTCCAGTATCACTTGCTTTTATCGAAATCTTTTTTAGTGATTTAGTCATTTAATGCCACTTCAGAAGTTAAACTGTCACTTTTGTTCAAGTTTATAGAACCAAATGTTTATTTGCAACTGTAATATTTTTCTTAAAACGGTATTATTTTACATAAAATTTTATATTTATTGTATTTTTTTCTCCATAACATGAATTTTATTGTTTTACAAGCTATCTAGTATACATATTTAATAATATTTAGCCATCTACAGTCTAAAAATAATTTCCTAATCACTCAAATTTTCTGCTTCACTTGGCACTTCTCAAATTTCAAAATGTGAGTTGCATAAGCATTTATTTTCTCACAGCTCTGTGCCGAAACACTATGTTGATTCCTTACTAAAATTATGCAATTCCTATATAATTATAAAACTCAGTCTCTTTTTCCTACTTTTCTCCCCAGTATATCATGCACTCGTCATAGCTTTTGTATAAACAAGTAATAAAAAATAATTAAGTAAATTCCTACTTAGGTTAACAAAGAAAATTTTTATTTTAGTTACTTTTTATTCCAGTTTGTTTGTTTAGTTTATTGTTTTCATTCATTCTTAAATTTATATCCTGCTAAATATCCTATAAGAGAAATTTTTTCTCTCATATAAAACTAAAATTAAGTAATTAAATTTAATTAATGAATTAATATTTGAAAAAACTGTAAACATCGTTATCCACTACCAATTTAAAAAAATGTATTTGAGTGGATGAATAAAAAGTATTTTATTAACGATTGAAAATTTGAACATGATATATAAATATATATAGGAAAAGTATAAATTAATAGTAGGAATTGAAAAAAAAAAAATCTTGATGATAGATAAAAATTGGAATTTTTTTTTCTTAGTGTTATGAAACATTAAAATTATTAAAGAACTTCTCTTTACATTAAAGAATGTTTTGCATGTATAATTAAACACACCATAATAATACAATCCAATGAAAATGCCCTCCTTCAAAGTATAATATAGATAATTAAAAGAAGTCAAGCCATCTTGAGCAAGTTATGCCCCATTTTTTTTTAATTATGCATTTATAAATTTTGACAGATTGCAAACAAATCCACATTCCTTATGGCATAATATTTTTGGTAGAATTTTTTTCCCAATGATATATTTGTCTGTACTGCAAAAAACATGAGGAATTCTCTGTTTAAATGAATTGTGTACTGCAAAAAAATTTAGTTTAATGTCTAACCTCAGTTTTTCAAATGAATTCTTGAAATTTATTAAAACATAGTCATGTTACACTATTGTTCATATAGAAAAAAAAAACTTTTGTATTTATCTCAAGTAACTTTATTAATACACAAATAAAATTATATTTCGTTAACCACAAAAAAATTCACAATAGTTTTTTTTAACATTTTTGTATTTTATGCCTACCAAGTCTTATGAAATTTTGAATCGTTATCTACATTCTTAAATAACAATTTTTAATTCGATTTTTTTTTTTACTTCAGCTGTAGCTCATTATTGATGAATAAATATGAAGAAATAGTAATTAAAAGGCATATGTGATATTTCTTTTTTTTTTTTCTCTTCTTTTTTCCCTCTTTTTAATATTTATTTATATCAAATAAGATTAACTTTCATTAAAATAGATTAGTTCGCAATATTTGCGAGCAATTTATTTTCCCTTTTTTTTTATCACTTCTGTTATTGAAACTCCTTTAATGCTTTTAAAATTATGTAATTTTAATGATTGTTATTATCAGAAATATGAATGGTAGATTAATTATCCTTGAAATAAAGATTGTCTGCAAATGGTGGAAACAAATTTTTTAAGTTTATTATTAATAATTAAAGTTATTATTATTAATTAAAGTTTTTAAAGTTAATTATTATTACAGTTATAATAAACATCGGTAATATAAAGAATCGATAGAAAATGTGCTATATTTAATCTTGGATATATATTATTTTTTTAAAAAATAAAAAAATTATTAAAATGTTTAAGTTATTTAAAAAAAATAACAGCTATATATCAAATCGATGTCCTGCACTTGTTACGTTTCAAGTTGTTATAATACAATAAATAAATGACAGTCATATATAAAATTGACAATCCCACTTGCTGATAATGTTTTTTAATGTTTAATATGACTGTGTTTTAATCTGAGCACTCTAAGCTTGAATCCTTAGACAATGCAAACGTACCACCACCCTTCCTCTCCCCAACTTTAAAGGCTTGATTTTTTTAATCCTTATTTTAATTGCAATATATGTTTCTTTAAATAGTAAAATTTGACTACTAGAAATAACATTTATTTTCGAGAATCGTTCAAGGAAAAGGATTTCAACTTCTCGTCTATTCAAAATTAAAATTTAAAAGTAATTTTAAACAAAATGGTATTAAAAAATGATCAAACTTTTTAAAAAAAAATCTAAATACTATTTAATTATTGGATTTTACTGTTTTTGAATTATAAATCAATGTGTCTTTTTAGAATTATTAAAAAGAATTAATTTAAAACTTGCAAAAAGCAATTAGTCAAGAATGTTGTTAGAATAATGTGCATAATTTAATTGATACTTGTTTTTAGTTGAAAAAATCCTAATCCATAATCTTGAAAAATTAAATTTTTAAAAAAATCTGGAGCCTGCAGGGCCCATAAGCAGAACACCAATCTTTCTGATGGAGACATTCCCACACTGTTACTACACTATTAAACTATTACACTATTAAAAACACGAACAATCGCGATATTGTAATCTCACGTTTTTATTTGTCCTGTAAACTACGTAAATTCCTTCTTTAGCTCTTTCACAATGGAAGAAATATCACATGGTTACTTAATGAAACAATTAAAATGGTTTCAATTTCAAGGTAATAATGTGATCTATTGTTGGAAATCAGACAAAAAAAATATTATTGGAAAATTGCCAAAATTTAACGAACATTCGCACGACTATTAATTTGATATCATTAAAAATACAACTTTTTAAAATTTTGGAACGATAAAAAATTTATTTTTGTGCAATAATGTTTTTGGAAGTTATCGTGTGAAAACGGCAAATTCAGCTTAATTTTTAATTAATTAAAATTTTAAAGGAATTGCTCCGAGGTGTACATATACCAAATTTGATAGATGTGGGTAGAACGGTCTGGTCTGCAGAGCGCCAACATTCGCAAACGTTTATCTTTAGTATTAATATAGTTGTTGTTGTTTCCAATGGCACTTGCCAAAGGCAAGCCCGCTGATTTGAAATCAACGATTTTAAGCCGAAAGGGAACGTCTCTTATTTTAGTAGCGCCAACTAGGGCCAAGAGTACGATTTTGCTACTCACGCATCACATTCGCTTGCACAGCCCCTTTTTAAAGGGGGGCACATTCACACATCTCACAGGTAGAACAAATGAAGGACAACCATGCTCGAACCCGGGACGCCCAGATCAAGGGGAAGACGCGCTACCCCTATGCCAGGATTGTAAACTAATATAACATCTCTTAAAATATCTAATATTTTCATATAATATGAAAATGGCAACACTACCACTAAAATAGTATTTTTTATGTATTGAAAGTTAGCTTTCAGCTAATAGAAAATTAACTGTTTTGAAAGCTTTTTTTATTCTTCATAGCATTTTTGTGCAAATTTGTGGGAAATCAGTTTAGTTTAGATTTCTGCAACGTACAAACCATTTATGAATTCCAGTTTTATTTATGTAGCTTGAAAAAAGTTCTGCTTTCTGTATATTCGCCTTCATTATGCAGTCTTTTTCAAAAAGTTTATTATTATTATTTTAAACTGAATTAATATGCTGTAAATGGAAAATTTGCAATGTTATGTGCGCATATTATTTTCTTCATTTGATAACGATTCAAAATTATTTGTAACCAGTGGAGTGTCTCCTTAAAATTTTCTCGCAATGAAGGTGTTGTCCCGAGAACGCCTTGCATAGCACTGGAGTACAATAGTTAAGAAATAATTTTTGGCGTGAATTAAACGTTTTTATTGAATTTATCATATCCTCGGCGATTAATTCCTGGCTTGTGGTTAATAGTATCCGAAAATCGAATCTATATTTTAGATTCTTTTTTTACTTGATTAAAAAAAGAATTTGAATCAAAACTACATTTATAGTCACAAAATTCCATACCAAATTTGATGTGCTTAAATAATTTCGTTTTTATGGCATTTGCATGATTTTAAAAATACAAACCGACAGACAATCAAACCCTTGTTGGATTTCGCTTAAAATTCGATAGGTGTCTAGACTATAGACATTAATTCTATGTCCCGAATTTTTTCTATCTAGATTTCTTCGTTTTCATAGTCTTATATAGTTATCTTATAACTATCGTATCGTAATATCGTATTCCTTTAAATATTACAAAAAAAATTGATAAAAAAAATCAAAATTTGATTTGAAAAAATCTACGAATTCGGTATAAATACCTTATACCAAATATCATCCGTCTAGCTCAAAACGTTTTAGACAGATGGACTTTTTTCTAAACATATGTTTTTCGAATTCAGGGAGGTCTAAGACATGAGAATTTGTCAACATCTCGAGTCCGAATTTTTTGACGATTATTATACTTTTTCTACGCTATATATTTGAGAAAGTAAAAAGTAAGATAAAAATATAATAATCGCGAAGTATTTAAAAGTTAAAATTAGTGTAAACATCTAATTTCACTCACACTTTCGAATGGTTCTTTGGTAATCATGAAGTTCATCTTGCCAGAAGCATTTTCATGTTTATTCCCACTAGAATAATTATATAAAACTTGAGTCAGATCGTCGATTTTGCGAGCAGTGCTTTTATATGACGTAATATGAAAAATGAGAAGCTTGTTCCAAACACGCAAAGCTGGCCACCGCGCAATTAATTGACTGCTATAAAAAAATATTCTGAGCTCTTATTCCGTTTGTAATTAAAAACCTTAAAAAGGAAAAATGTCCATTTTTTTTCTCCCGTTATTCTCGCATTCAGTTTGTTGGGTAATGAGATTGCTACAAATCTTCGTTACTCGAATAGAAATTTCAAGGAACTTCTTTTTTGTTAGCTGCAATTACTAATTACAAATTTGCGTGATCTTACCTGTAAGTAAGTATCATGATTAAAGCTGTAACTGGTAATGAATAGTGGAAGGAGGGGAAAAAAGAGAGAACGCTTCTGTCTCGATTCCGGTGGTCTGTCTTGTACGATACAAATCTACAACTTTCTGACGACCAAAGAAAGAAGGGAGAAATATGTTGTTAGGAAATGGGACATCATTTTAGTTTCATAAATCATGAAACGGTAAAAAAGATGCCAGCATTTAGTTTTTTTTCTCTCCTATTCTTCACACCATCTTTGATAGCCGAGTGCATTTGTGGAAACTGGTTAGAGACCTGTTTGATGTATAATATAATTTATTATCCAGTATGTATAACCCTATAAATATAAAATAATATCCGTGATCATGTGCCGTCTCGCGATTCGATTTCATTTACTTATAACTCAAAAAGATCCCGGTACATTAATTAGTATCAATGTGACATCGTATGTAAAGGTAATATTTCACGTTGTCGTTACGGCTCTTGATTAACTGATCAATTTTATTAATCTAAAAAGAAAAATGCACTCTCTTCTATAAATAATTTTGCTGAAAGTAATTTTACTCAAAAGCATGTTGAAACTTTTCAGAATATTGAATAAACTTGAATATAAACAGTGAGGAATATAGCGACAAAGGTTGTTATCCCTTTCAGAATATTTGTTATTTTTGAATATTTTATTGTGTATATCAATATTAGTTGTTTTACCGGCTAAAATAATTATAATATTCAAAAGATGAAACATTGCATTAAATTGTGTTGTTTTTTTGTTAGTTCTTTTGTTTATATCGTTTCATCTCTTGAAACTTTTTTTTTTTTCATTTAAAATATTATTTAGCTATAAAAATTTTTTCACATGGAAAAATAATCTCAATTTCTTTAGCTAAATTACTATCTTAATTTTAAAATAAATAATTATTTAGCGGCAAATAAATTTGCTGCAAATACAATTTCCTAACTGAGTTGACGACTATACTTTTGGATCGGCAATTATAATAAAAGAGAATATGTCTGGTGTGTATGTCTGCTGTGCTGTACAGGCCAGACCATTTGACCTACACCAAACTAAATTCGACACAAATAAAATATGGACTTAGGAAATATTCATTTCGAAACGACTTTCTTTGTAAAATTTTAATTAAAAAATTAATGAAGGTTGTAGTGTTTTTCCGTTATATCCACCAAAAATATGATTGCATTCGGATGATTTTTTAAAGTTTTAATTACATTTTAATTAATTGAATGTTGAACAAATTTGTGGTGTTTTTCTGCATTAATTTCTTAAAATATATCAACACAAAAATTATTTTTTTCATCATCTTCAAATTAGAAAGAAAAAAATGATAATTTCAATGATACCAATTTTTAACATACAGTCTTTTTTCTTATATTTATTCAACTCTTTATAAATATTTTAAGCATATTTTGCAACAAAATATTTTATTATTGAACTGAAACTCAAATCGTTTTCATTGTTTCTAATATTATTTAACCCCGGCTTTTTTTTTTTTTTTTCATTATTGATGATCAAAACATGTTGAATCAGCTAATTTTTCCACTTTTAATTTCTTTGTTAACTTGTTAGTGTAACACATACTTTTAATGATAATTTTGAAATTTTGCTGTATTTGCAATTAAGGTTTAACTTTAGAACTGAAAAATGGTAATTTTTTAAAAAGAAGTGCATCCATTTTTTAAAACTGTTGCTCTTTTTTGAGATATAATACGATGTATAAGGATATAGACAATAAAGTAGTGAAATGCGTAGCATGATGAACAAAACGGTGCAAAACATATAGAATAGTATGAATTTTATATCTTTAAAAATTGAAATTTAAAGATATTTTGCTGAACCATTCAGCTCAAGTTACACAAAATATTTCATTGAAAAGTTCACCAACCATTCATTCTGACAAACCAACTGGCCGCCAAAGGCGGTTAGTTAAAAATAAGCGGAACATGAATAAATTTACAAAATCTCAGTTCATTTTCAAATATTCTCTTCCTTTTAAAGGAATACTTTTTTCATTAATAAATTACATACAAAAAAAAATGTTTTTGTTCTTGAAGTGGTTGTAACTGAGAACAGTATTGGTGAAAGCAAATATATCTGATGGTTTTTTGAATTCCACTTTCAGATTATATAGCGCTTTGCAAATTATGTTACCGTTTGATACAATTACATTTCTTGTTCTTGATAAGTTCGTACTCTATTTTGGTTGATTATTTTAAGGATTTTTGGCTAACGAATTAAGAAAAAATGATTAAACAATGGAACTATTTAGTATGCAAGCAGAAGATTTTAATATGCATCTTCCATTTCCTCCCTTCTCGAACTCTGTGTATTAGAATCGTTGTATTGCAATTTCCTCTTCTTTGAAAGTCAGTTTGTCAGATATTGGCAGAGATAACTCATTCTAAACCTTAACTTCCCTCCTGTACAGAAATCTCATCCAAGCTGTTTGTGTGTGAGAATTCGCAGTTCTATCTGTCACAGAGACAGATGTGCTAAATCTCCTAGGAGGGGAGAAAAGAGGCGGGAGGATAAAATTAAGAGGAGGGAGCACCGTTCAGCCATCTGACTCAGAATGAGAAATATTTATGTTTCAGTAATAATTCATACAAATAAAAATTCTTAAAGATTTACGATTATACTCGATTATGAGGTAAATCATTTCACACAATGAGTTTTTTTTCTCCATTTAGATTATAACGAAGGGGAAGGGGGCGGAGGTCGATAATTCTCGAAATAGGGTAAATGAATGTCACTATTCTGTTATTATAGTTCAAGTGTAAAATAATTGCCTTGTAGCTTTTCACTGGAATTAGCTATGAATAAGATTAATACAGCTTATAGGTTTGGAGTAAAATAACTATTTTTCTGTTTTATAAGATATAGAAAAAATTCCTTAATGTGAGATTAATTTTTATTCAAAAAGCAGCTAGTAGGTGGGAATAAGGGAAAAAAATCCTTTTAAATTTTATAATTATTAATAATAATAATAATAAAATCAATCAAGAACGTTTTACCATATTGGATTTTTTTGGGGGGGGAGGATATTGTTCTTTTAGATTCTTAGCAGGAGACACGATATTTTAATGTGTATTACTAAATATATTTTGGCACAAAGGGTTTCTTTTCTTCAAGAAAATGAAGCAAATGATTAGAAAATAGTTATTGCAAGTCGATATTAGTTTTACTGAAGCATGAAAAAAAAATGTTAAATGTTTCAGATTATTTCAGTTGATTAAAAAGGGTTATAACATGATTACATTTGTTTAATTGTTCTGTTATAGCAATCATTATTTTAGCTTTAAAAAAACAATAATAATAATTATAAACAAGTTGTTTTGAATCAATATCAACAAAGGATGAACAATAATATTTAAGTTCTCCATTTCCTCTAAACTAAAAATATCGTTAACAAGCGGTGGTGTTATAAAAGAGACATTTTATTTTGAAAGGAGGGGGCAGAAGACTAATAATTCTGGCGATTATTAATACGGTAATGATAACTTCTGGTAATCGAAGATTAGTTTGACAAACTGATTACTTATCTATTAAAAAAATTATGTATAGAGATTCAAATTATGCTCATGAATAGAATTTTATTTGATTGGTTGATAATGTACATAGAATGGCACAATATATAGACAGAAGAAACTACTAAAAAATTCCAGAAAATCATCTAGTTTATTTATTATTTTACTCATTTATCAAGTCATAATTTATCGACATATCGTCAAAACGAACAAAAAAAAAACAATACACTTATAGATATTAACTAGAAAAAGGAAAACACTTTTTTTTTCACTAAAAATTATGTCCGCGAAACTTCGTTCTTTTGTGTACATTTTCTTTCTCGTTTGAAACAAAACACACAAATCGCATACATTGATCACTGAAAAGTTCGAAGTTTGAGCGTTCTATATCACATAATTTACACAAACCGTACAGTCATTATCACATTCACATTTAAATAAAATCACGTGACGGTTTTTCCCAATTTTTCTATCATTTGGCATGAAAAGCACAGGTGAAAATTATTTTTTACGAGTATTTAAATTTGTTTCGTTTGGATGATTCCACTACTTGACATCTTCGATAATATTAGAATTTGTTAAATTTTCCTCATAATAATTTATTGAAGCAATCTATTTAACAATAATGCATATTTTCTTATTATATTTTAGATATATCAACAGGTTCTTTTTCTTTTTTGCTGAAAAAGAAATTGCATTTTCAAAAATTAATTCGTCTTTCTGAATGTTATATTCTTTCATTTCTTTGCGCTAACACTTATAATTATAATGATAACCTTTTTAATTTTTATCAATTATTTTCTTTCATTCGTTTAAGGAATTCTTATTCATTTCCAATTCTTTAACCTTAGAAACCAGAGGACACTTAAAAAAAACTTATTTTTTATTAAAATTATGCTTATAATAATAATCTCGTACATATTTGTTTTAATTTCATTTAACAACTATTAAATTAAATAATTATATAATGACCATCCTTTCCTGGTTCCTTAATAATTTTTAAATATTTATTTTAAATCTAATAACAAAGTAATAAATTATTTTTGAAATGATCCGTTTGCTTTCGTTGTTGCAATAGTTTTGACTTTTCAACATCATATCTGTGGCAGTATAATTATTCATTTGATTCTGTTCTTTAAAGTCATATTTCGGTCTTAATAAATCCAAACATCTATAAAGTCTTTTCTTATAATACATTTTTTTAAGATTTAGAACTTTGATGTCTTTGAAACAGAACATTTCTTTTGCCATCAAAATCTCGATTGGATTTTATTTTCTTACTTTCTACGGCGTTGTTTAACGCTAGTTCAACATAAAATAACAATGTGGTATCAGCGGACGCCAAAGTGAGAGCAGATATCTTTGATAATTTTGATGGCTTTATTAATAATTTTTGCTTTCTAATATTGACGAATTTTACCGAAATATATGCTGCTAAAATTATATCCTCTTCAAGTCACTTCAGAAATCCTGCTAAAATATATTGTTTTGATCGATACCTTCTTTCACAACAAGGTAATTTTTTTCATTGAGAATGCAGCATATGATGACATGTATTACGAACCTTTATTGCAGGTGTACGACGTCGAAACAAATACTCAAAGACACATATATTCACATTGAGAATGACCTGACAAACAACATATAATAATGTGTGACCATTTTTTGAGCAAATCTAAAAGGTGGCGTCAACAAGGAATACTGTTTTATTCACATGTGGACAGTTTCTTTAAAATCTTTTTCATACTTATTCGTTCCTCTGTCGAACAGTTCCTCTAGATATGTCATAAACTTTGATAATCCCCCACAACCATCCTCATTTCTAAATCATTCATAGTGGGCGAACCGAGGTGGTGTGGCAGAGAGTCTAGAACGTTGGAAAACCGAAACTGTTGATGCTGTTGATTGGGGTGTTGTTGAAGTTGGTGACTTGTAGTGGCTTGATCTTCGGCCCTTGAGGAATGGTTAGCTTCTGTTTTCACATCGATTCTGTACAGAGAATCATCAGGCGACTTTCTACTATTCGAGTCGCCATCTTCATTAAAAGAATCGCTAGCAGTCCCGCCTGTTTTGCACGCTTCTCCGCCCATGATATCCCTGGAAAAACAAAATTAATTAAGTCTTAACAAGAAATGACGGATTTAAATTTTTAAAAAAAGGATTTCATTTAAAATTTTAAAAAATTAGCATATTTAATTTATTAGCATATTTAAAAAAAGCAATTAATAATTAACACGGCACAGCATATGTCTGCTGATCTATTTATAAATGTGACGACTCAAAAACACATCACATTAAAAGGACTTAATTTGGACTTTGCACCACATTTCTTTGAGTTCTGACCAATTTTGTACGAAATCCGTCAAGTTGAAATTTTATGTATTATGTATAATTCTGTATTATTCTATATATGCCCCTGAACATGATAACTTGAAAAATATGATGAACTACTAAGATAAAATTTGATATATGATTTCAAAAGTAGATCCATGTCGAATTTTGGACCAAATTTGTCAACAGATTCATTGTTTATTGGTCTGTCTTTATGTATGTAAATATGACACAGCAGATTGCATAAATGGAATTTGATACGTAAATATGACACCAAACTTGTTTTTGACATCATTTAAAATACGATATATATATATATATATGGAATTTGAGTCGACTCGGTTAAAAGAAAAAGGCTCGAAATGCCTGTTTGATGTCCATCATTATTCTAGGATGCTAAATTGCGAGGTATAAACATTCTTCATGTAATAGTGCATTAAACTGTAATCTCATCTAGAAAAAATGTAGCCAGATTCTCTTAGATCATCGATACAAGCTATATTTTTAAAAAATTCTGAATGCTATTCTTTTATTTTAATTTTTCCTGTGAACAATATTTTTTAACTTAACTTTTGAAAAACTACATTTGTGCTATGTTTAAGAAAATTACTAAATTACCAGAATCAAAAAATATTTTAATAAATAGTCATAAACTAAATGGCATAATAGTTGCTTCATCTAATCTGACAATATAATTTTTAGCCAGGTTATTGATTGCATTAAGAAGCAGAAAAGATGATCCGAGAGCTTTGGACATATAAAATTGTGCGAAACAAGAACTAGAAGTTATAAAAAAATAAAATGGTATTATACTAATTTATAACAGAATTCCCGCAGTCAAAAACGTGAGATCCCTTTATTCAATCTTGTATATTTAAGCGATGCCCGATTCAGGCCATGTATTTGCAAGCTTTAAGTATTGAATAGCAACAGTGTTATGCTGTTCAAAATCCTGTAAAGTGGTTCAAAGCTCTTGATACAATTTTTACATAACTTCATATGTAAAAAAAATCGAAGAGATTTATATCTGGAGATGACATGACATGACTACTGATTGAAATTTTGCCAAGAAATCCTCACAAGGCCAAGAATTGCACAATCTACCGAATTCTGGTAATTTAGAATTAACAATGTTTTGAAGTAGTACTTAAAGAGATATTAATAATGCGCGAGATTGAAAAATCATCACTGCTCCCAAGTTTTTTTTTGGACACAATTTTGTAATGTATCATTAAATATTTAGATTTACCGATAAAAATAAATGGTATGTTATGCTTTGGTATGGTATGCTCACTTTCCAATTCCTCAGGTGTCATACTTTTATTCCAGTACAAAAGGCGTATGAAGCATATCAGTTATAAAAAGATAGATAATTGGGTGAAGCATCTTCGACGACTGGAAAAAGAAAGATAAAATGCAACTTCATAACTTTTGAGGATATGCTAGTTCTAGAAATGCAGCTGAAATTTTTATACACTCTTGCTAGAAATCGATTATTCTAGAATCTTCTGATGTAAGTAAAAAATTTTAGTACAGTGGAGTCTCGGTGTCTTATATTCCATTCTAATCCATATCAGTTCCTAACTAATTAAAAAGCATCAATCCAAAAATGTAATCTGCAATTTTCACTATCGTTGGTCGAATATTTGTGTTTCTATTGGCAAAATGTCGAAAACATGCAGAAATGTGGGAACGAATGCAAGCAACCATTCTGCTGGTATTGACGATGTATTTAAGTAGTTTACATGAGGAATTAGAAAGAGAAGTTATAGTACTGATATATATATATATATATAATAAATAAACCGAACAATTACATTTTTAAAAGCACTATGATGTTATGGGACATGGTTCATGTACACATAGAACAAAACAGGTAAACTACTAAATTAATATGGCTTTAATGTCAATGGCAATTTGATGCTGAAAAATAATTTGTTGATGGAATTAAGAGGAAAAAGGTATTTAATTGAATTTAAACGCGCAGTATTCTCGATGAATCAGTTAATCGTGGCCGGCAAACCATTAAATTCGAAATATAAAACACAAACTCCTGGAAAAAAAATCGCTTAGTGAGGCCAAAAACATTGCATATTTTTAATTTGCTTAAAAAATTAAAACTATTTTAAAATTGATGCCATAATCGTTAGATCGTATATGGAACCCTTCCAAGCAGACAAACTATTTTTTGCCGCCGAATTATAAACACATGCAATTCTGCGAACTATAGTTGATTTTTTTTTTTTTTTTTTTTTTTTTTGACTGACAGAGATTGACTTTTTGGGGTTTCTCCAAAGATAATTGAAAATAAAGCAACAAGTTGGAAATTTTTTTTCACTATGCATGGAATTACGCGGTAAAAGAGGAAAAAGAATTTTTAATTCCCGAAGCTTGACTGCACTCTAAAAGAACAAGGGGAAAATATCATCTGCAAAAGAATGAAAGTTACTTTATATACAATCAGAGCACTGAATGACGTCAAACCCATCCTCATGTGATACACGTCAAATGCACTTTGGCAATTTAATTTTGAAATTTACCGAGCATCTGCATAAATAAAAGGAAGCAGTGGAAGATTCGATACTTTGCGGCTCTATGCAACCCCTTTTTTAATAAGAGATTATAAGCCCCTCTTTTAATAAAAGATAAATTTAGATTCGCATTTCATTATGTTTTAACATGCTAATGATTTCTTTTAGATTAATATTTTTATATTGTTACCTTTGAATGAAATTGTGTTTATTTTTATAAGTCTGTTACGACTCCCGACCCTATGTCAACCATATTTGTGCACATCATTATTAAAATTGATGTTCGTTTTTATAAATATTCTAATAATCTAGTGAACACAATGAAACTCATTGCAACTTGGCCAATTATATTTGATAACATATTAATAATATCCTAATATTTTATTATTCATAGAATTTGTGTTTTTGACAAACTTGCTTATTCGGCAACAAGAAAACTAAAATTCTTTAATCGATCTGTTTGCGGCTGCCTCTTACCCTGCTGACCCTAAGCAGTTGCCTAGCTGGAAATCTGTCACTTAAAGGACTTGAAATCGAAGACAAGCATTAAGCAATCGGAACATAAAGTTTAAGTAATATGTTTAATTACGTGTGCCATGTGACTGATATGTCACGTGATTTGACTAAATTAAATTTGTATGACAGAATTACATGATGTTAGAAAATTCTTGAATAAAAAGATTACAAAAATATTATGATCGAGAAATTGAAAAGATTTCTTGCTTTTAAAACATACCAACTATTTGCCAAATTATAAAATCCTAATTTCTACGCTTTCCTATTATACTTCGTATTAAAACCCTGCTGGTTTCCAGCTGTTTTTGTTATAAAAGATGTACAAAAACATCAAAGGTTTTCCAGAATTAACATGCAGCAAAAGCTTTTAACATAATATTAATTCTACACTACGTAATCATGCATATTTGTATTTTTTAATAAGCAAATTTGAAATAGCATAATAATTAATTAAATACATATAACACTTTTGCCTTTAAATGCAAAGGCTTCTACATTATAAATATATTTTATAATAAATATTTTAATTAAATAATTAAAGTTTAAAGTTGATTTTTAAATTATTTTTTTTATATTCCATGTGATGAAAATTATTTTAATTATCTAGAAATCAATAATTCTTGTTTTAAAAATAATGATAAAGAATTCATGAAATGCTAAAATAAAATTGCTTTAAGATGATTTTTAAAATTAAAACAAGTTTTAGTCGTCTTGATTTTCATTTCTGTCAGTATGAAATTTACCAGAATGAATGTCTCTTAGGAAATTCGAGATAAAAATTTGCTTAGAACAGTGATATATCGAAATCTTGATGATGATTAAAAAGCCTTTCAAATCATAATAAAACTTCACACACTCTCCGATTGGCTCTCCTCTCTTCTCCTGAAATCACATGACATTCATCAATCAATAGAATTTTCGAAACAAGGTTCTTTTCTTTAATTCTTCCCTGACAAAATTGCGCTGAAATCCCTAACTGTAAATGATCTAATATCAATAAAGCTGATATAAATCTGAAGATTTATACCAATTCAGGTGATAGACTTATTCATTCCGTCATCATGGATGATATTTAAATATTTGCTGCTCTTTAAAGAAATTGTCTTTATATCTAGGAAAAAAATTATTTGGTTGAGTAAATTAGTTCTGTAGTAGTAATAATTGATTGATAATGATTTGTTGTTAAATATTTTAGCGACGGTGTTAGTTCTTTTCCTATTCGGACAGTTCAACTAAATCAAAACCATGCAGTTGTATAGAGACGGTAAGTAGCGGCCAGGGCAGATTATGATTTGCCCCCCCCCCTTAATCATTATCAGCAGTTTAACAAATGCCGGAATGTGCAGCACATTTTCGTTTACCCATCATATTTAGTTTTTAAAAAATAACATAAAACATTATATTTTATATCTCTTGCTCTCTTTAGACTCTTACCCTGAGTACCCATCCCTTTTTCTCTATTCCTTCTCGACACTACGCCACTGAATCTATTAGTTCATATCTAAATAGATCGAAATGAAACGCAATTTTTTTTCGTATACTAGAGAAGTCTAAACTAATGAGTGTATTTATTACAACTTGTGAGCAATATATTTTGAAGTTTAATAAAGGCTTTAGCGAAGCGATTCACTGAAGTTTCGTGACGATGAATAAATATTTATTTTTTTATTCATTAAAATTACTGAGAATGCGCAATTCCTACTTCTCTGCTATTAATTAACCTTCTTCACACATAGACACACACACACACACACACACACACACACACACACACAAAGACAAAATAATAATGTAAAAGAAATGAAATATATAATCAGATTATGCATTGCTGAAATTCAAATTATTGAACAGGTTTTCTTCCAATTTTCCTTACAAATACATCGACATATACTAAAATACTAATTTAAAAATAAATAGTTTTTACTCTTTAGGTTATTCGTTATTGTTTTCCCTTTTTTTTTTTTTTTTTTTTTTTTTTGTTAAACGAAAAGTTAAAGCGTGCTCTTTTTGGCTTCATTGGTATAGCACCAAACAGTGCAGGATTTAGCAACAAAGGCTGTTATCCCCTGGGTGGTATATATCATATAAAAAAATTCATGTAAACAATGCGTTTTATTTGCTTTTTGATTGGTTGGGAGCGAGTCACCTGATCCAGGACATTTGAGATTTGTTTTGCCAATATTGTTTGAAACAGTGAAAGGAAATTATTATTAGGTCATAGAAAGTATTTATAGTGCGCTTGATATTGAAAAAAAGACAAAAAAAGGGGGGAGGGGGGAAGGTAAAGGTAAAGTTTAAATTAACACCAATTTAACATAAAACGAGTTTAAAACAATTTTATTTATTAATTCTACTTTTAGACAAACCGTTTGTGGCAGTACTAAAAATTAACCTTCCAGTTCGTTTATTTTTTTCGAGTAACGGAAATTTTTCTTCTCTGTCTGCAATCGTCTGAATATTTAAGCAGTACGCGTGTTAACCCAGTATTTTTTTTAATGGTAACGGGGCGAACAGCGATATCAGATGAAGAAAAAAGACGAAGAAAGACCGAGCGAGAATCTGACAATCTGAAAATGAAAGCTGATCATGAATCAGTTAAGTTTGCTGCAAAATGTGGAAAATTGATTCAATATTTAGATATTAAAGATATAAGCAAATATTGCTCTCATTGTGGGGCTTTGGATTTTGAATTGGAAGTAAAAAAATGTATGTTTTCATCATGGAAAGATTAAACGAATGGTCAGTGGAATTCAGCACAACTAAATAAAGCAGAGATTAAGGCCTCTATACCTGAATTAGTGTGATTCAAAATATTGTTCAGAATGACGGTGATTAAGAAGATGGAAATGGAAGCTATTAAACGAAGAACAATTTTCAAATTGCATACATTCAGCGATCGCATACATTCAGATACATTCAGCGATTCATTCAGCAATTAGCACTTGAACTAGTGTTATTCAAAATATTTTTTCAGAGGAACATTGCTTGAAAAGATTCAAACGAAAGTTTTTAAATGAAAAATAATTCTCAAATTGTACAGATTAGTAAGATGCATTCAGAGATTCTGGCTATTAGCAGTTGATTTGGTGAGATTCAAAATATTTTTCACAAGAACAGTGTTTGAGGAGATGGAAATTTAAGTTTTTAAACGAAGAATAATTCTCAAATTGCACTGATTAAAATGATAGATTCAGTGATTCTGGCCACCAGCACTTGTACTAATTTGATGCAAAATATTACTCAGAATGATTATTTTAAAAAAGGTAGGAAAGAAAACTCTGTATAAAGAATAATTCTCGAATTATACTGATTTACGCTCTTTTTATTGAAATTTATTTTGGGTATAGATATACAATTCGAAAGATATACAATTCATTCAGTGTTTAAATGTTACTGTACTTTTTGGTTCACTGTGTATTTTGTAAGTCAATTTCGTATGCCACACCAAATGTTCCATCGAAGGCAATTATTTATTATTATTTGGCAGGAGGCTTTTAAGCCACCATTCGTTTCGGGAAATAACAGCTGCATTCTGTCCGTCTTCAAGGAATGGAAAAGTACCTCCTCTGGTTTGTTATCATAACTTATATCAGCTGTTAAGGACAATCTCCTTCAATTTGCAATTCGGGTTAGCAAGAGTCAGCGTTTCTTTATGAGGAGCAAATTTCTGCTTACACGTTGGGTGCAAAAACAAAACAAAGAACTAAACACGATCAAAACCGCTAACAAATTTACCGTGCAAACGCTGGTTGCATTAGAAGACTGTAATTGTTTTCACTAACTTCCATTAAACATAAAAAAGTAATACCAACTAAAAAAGCAATTCTTCAATGAAAACTCCAAATTTCATTGGTGTTGCCAACTATAAAGATAAATATAAAACTTTTTTTGTTATAAATGAAAAATTTCATCTTGTGTAGTTATAAAAAGTAAATGTTATGAAAATTTTAATACAGTTTCCAAATTTATAAACTCATATTTTCTAAAAATATGCACTTTAATTATTTTACAAGCTATGTAACCAAAATAATAATTTTCAAATTTTATTTAATAAAATTAAGAGCATTATTGAAAATAGTGAATCATTGAATACAGTTTATTTCTTAATGTGTGTGGAGAAAAATTAAAAACTTTTAATTGATTTTATTGCATTCTTTTTGTTATAATCTTATTAACAAAGTTATTTCTGTGTTTTTCATAGATAGATTATGCATCTCCAGTCATAGGTCAGTTAAAAAGTATTCCCAATTAATAAACGCTGGTTTTATAAAATTAATATGTTGCATTAGAAATATATTTTACAAAAATTATTTTAATTCAAGAAAAGAAAAGTTGACAAAAAAGTTGGATGTTAAAATGTTTTGCAGAGTATGATGACTTACTTTCTAAATATATATATTCGAAAAAGAAATGAATATGCATACAAAAGACTCCTAATTTAATGAATGAAACAGCTAAATAAAATGAATAAATTGATAATCAGTTGAGAGAAAAAATAATGCCATAATCTTTTTTATTTTAAATCCATCTATCTCTTAATGAAAAAATATGTCGTTAAAAGATCAACTCGAAAATGTTTTTAAAAAATGAAATTGGTGTATTTTAAGTCTTGATTTTATTACGTGAACAAAGTAGTTAGTAGTTAAAGTAAAGAAATCAAAATTCCAAAGCACAAAATCATATTGATCAAAATGCGAATTTTGCACAATTTACATTGTACCGTATACGATACGCGATTAAATAATTTAAACTTATAAAATATGATCTTTTAAATCTAATCTAAAAAAGAAACAGGAATATTTAAATTCTTGGTTTGATTATGCTACAGAGAATTGATTAAATGGATACATTTAACGTTCAATTCAATGGACCATAGATATGAAAAATAATGATGTTTTTGATACTATAGTCAGAAGTTTTGCCATTCGGTTTTAGGAAAAATAGCTTCCCACATTCAAGCAAATTAGCAAAATAAATAAAATCTTTTAAAAAAGCCTTGTTTATTAAATAAAATATTTTCATTGAGTCATTGCAGTGATGGATTTATATATTTTGTTGTCCAAGGCAATGCAATTATGGAATCCCTCTTTTAATATAATAATCAATTTAGTTTCGCATTTCTGCACAATTTTGAACACTTTAATGATTTATTTTAGATTAATACTTTCTTTATTTCAATTTAATTTTTGAATATATGTTTTATTTCCACTTATTAATCGTGACTTCAGATTTTCCGACATCCACATTTGTATACAAATTATTAAAGCAGACGTTCGATTATGCATATTGCAAAAACTAAATGAATACAATGAAACGTGTAGGAATTTGACAAATTATGTTTCATAAAGTCTTAATATTATCCTGATATTTTATAATTAATAAAATTTATATTTTTACTGATTTATTTATTAGGAACTAGAAAAATTAAGGATTTTTTTAATCGACTTGCTTTGGTTTTTTCTCTGTCTAGTGATTCTAGGCACCTATCTAGTTTGTCTTGATAGAAATTCGTCACTGAGTCATTGTTTTCTTTAAATAATGCAAATAACAAGCCTTGCGCTCTCTTTCAATTTAATCGACTCTTCAAACATTTACCGGTGTTTACTGAAATGTTTGTCGATTTCCACATCACAAAAATTTGCGAAAATCGTAGTATAATGTTTTGTTTTTATTTTAATGAAAATTTTTGTTTAAAAAAAAACAGAGGGAAAAAAAAGATTTATGCAATAATTAGACCAAAACTTTAAATTTTAATTAAAATTTTTAAAAATTAGCTCCTATCGATGTGTTGCCATGACTTTGACAAAAGCTCATATTAAAGGATTGAGTTAACTCTTACTAAATCTAGAAAAATGTACTGTTCAGCGCGTATCTTAAGAAGTGATACAAATATGAAATATGATATTTTCTAGGAATATAAAAACAAGAAAAAAAGTTTATGTGAGCTTTTAAAATATTTATATTATTAATAAAATATTTCTGAAGTACTTAAAGCAAACATGATTTATATTTACGGAATGTCCACTCTCATCGGCTCCCCCACTTCTAATTTCAAAATCGTTGACAATAGGCATATACATCTAGTATGAAAAACGGTCTAGATGAAGCAAAAAATGTTATTTTATGCAGTTTGAGTCAAAAAATGTTCTGATAACGAATTTTATATTTTATACAAACCCTCGGTCCTATGAATAATATTTTGTAAAATATGCTTCAGATACTAATAAAAATACTAATAAATATAAAAATACTTCAGATACTAATAAATTAAAAAAAAGATTAACTCTATTGCGACTAAAACTGAGTGAGTTGTGAACATTGCAATAATGCTATCACTTTAAAACGCGCGATTTTAGACCACTCCATTGACCCCACCACGAAGATAACCAATCAGCGCTTAGAGTCTCCCCAATGTTGATTTAGTTTAAAATTATGGAAATGTTCCTTGTTCGAAAATTGTTATTATAGAGAGTAAAGATAATTTGATCCAATTTTTTCGCAAAAATAAAAATGTTTTATTTAATTAATTTTTTTTTTTTCATTTAAAAGTTGGAGTTTCAAGAATATTTCGCAGAATATTATTCCTTAGGACCAAAGTACTATACATAAAATTTAGACTTCGTAATCCTTTCAGAAATATGTTTATTTATTTAAACAAAATAAAATATTATTAATTACATCATTTCAATTCTTTTGAATATAAAACAAAAAATTGAGTCTTATGATGAGTTAGAAAAACTTTTATTGAATAATTCTTTCAGACATTGCATAAATTTAAAAAAAATGTTCTGTAGTGCACTTAAGACTTTAGAGCTGAACAATTCTGTTTTCTGTATTCATATTTTTAAAAACACATGCCAGACTTGATATAAAAAAAAGTGTTTGTATTAATTCAAGTTTAATCCTCCCGGTTTGAATTTAAAGTTCAAATTTTACAAAAGTTGTCGGAAAACTATAGAAATTTAGTTATCAGAACAGTGTAAGGTTTCTATAATAATATAAATTATATAATTAGTAAAATGCGAATCATAAAAATGTTTTGTTGGCGGAGCTATTAAGATACTAAGTTACATAAAATATGTAATACAATATTTTGGCGAACTTTGCAGCTGGCGAAACAGATAGTATTAAAGATCGCCAAAGCTACCTAGAATTAAATAAGTTTGCACATATTTTCATCCTAATGATAATACTTTTGATATAATAAAAATAATAATTATTTAAAATTAATTCTACAGAAAAAGGAGCTGATAAAATATTCTTAATATTTTTAAAACACATTATTTTTCAACAAAATTATTTTTTAAATAATTTTAAATATTTAATTATTTCACACGAATCATGTTTGCAATCTAATGTTAATTATTCACTTCCTAGTCTTTAACAAATTTTATGTTTTTTTTTTGTTTTTTTTTTTTTGTTCCTGTATATTTTGATATTTTCCCAAAGCGTTATGTGGTTACAAAAATAAAAATATATGTATATTTCAAAAAATTCTCGTGAAAGCGTTTTAAAACTTTACTCAGACTTTGCCAATACTTGAAAATACAATTTAATGCTAAAAAAGAAAGAAAGAAATATCTTTCAAACATATGGGATATATTTACATAGATCTAGTGAAGAGAAAGTTTAAGACATATAATATTCCAAACTTCTATCACACGCACAGATGTAAAACGTTCGGGACAGTAAGTAGTAAATTGAACAACTGGCTAAGACAGTGGGTGTCTTTAATTCGCCCCCATATAAAGAAATGTTTGATAAGGAAGACTCCCTGCGTCTCACGACCCAAAACGTCCGTCAACTTTGTTCCTTTTCCTTTGTTTATCCAGCAACAGATGACTGACTGGTGTTTACATTAAGCAAGGGTGAGTTTATTCAGGGATTTGAAAAAGTTAGGTTACTTTAGGGCTCAGATTTAGAGGATGTATCGTATTTCTTTTCCACTGTGGAGCTCTCTCGGAAAAAACAAAAATAGCGGTTCTAACAAGCTACACTTGAAGACGATTTGTTTCTGAAATGTTTGCTCTTTGTATTCTCATGAACTTTGATTTTCCCATTTTTAAATTTACCAATTGAATTTGCACTTTGTTGTTGAATCCAAAGTCTAGTTAAATGTTTTTTTAATTACAAATATATAGTTTTGTAAAGTGGAACCTTTCTAAAATTATCTGCTAAAAACAAAACGTTGCACTGAATGCTTCAAGTTCAAAATGGTTGCATAATATTCCAGTGAAAAGTTAATCTATCTCTAGCATGAGTTATCGGCATCAGCCTCAAATGCAGTGGCATTCTAGGGTTGCGGAAATCTTAAGGATCTAATTTTCAGGGTTGGAAAACAAATAATAGTTTCTAAAAGATCATAAAATTTTTTTAGATAAGAGTATAGAGAAACATGTCTAGTACATTGTTTTATCGTGACCCGGATTCACTTAATACCATCTCGAAATTAAAAATATCTTCACAGAGTTGGTACACATTGAATAGTACGTGGTTTGTTGTTATCTTACATTACATAGATCTTCCCTTTATGTGTTTTGTTGGAAATTGTATTTTAACTGGCCAAACAGTGTGCTCTTATGTCAATATTATTCAATGGAAAATAAAGAAAAATTATTTAAGGGAACTACTGGAGAGAAAGTGTTGATTTTGATAATTATACGAATTAATGAAATTAAGTGCATCTAATTGAGACACTATTGTGGAATTTGATGGAGTTTACAGTTATATATTTTACATATATATAGCTATACTAAATATCTACATAATAAAAGCTGCACCATAGTATAATATATATTTTGGATTTTATACAGTTATATTGGTTGCAAAAAAATGAAGATATACAATGCGAATAATAACGAAATAACTCACCCGCCTTTCCAAGATGCATTAAAAAGAGCTGAAAAATTTCTACTATTTTCATTATAAAATTGAGATGAAACTTTTGCCTTTAAATTGGTTTATTTAGAATTTAAATAAAAAGCCACGGCAATTCATATTTACATATTTTTTTCCCAGATGAAATTAAAAATTTAAATATATAGTAAGCCTTTCCTAAAATAAAATAAAAGTTATGTCGGTTTTTACAAATTATTTATATATATTGAAATAAATTTATCTAAGATATTGCTATATATACAAAAAAAAAAGGTAACTACTGGTTTTATTATCCTATGTTCTCTAAAAATAAATAAATGAATAAAGCATTGCAGAAAAATGAAATAATATGTGTATTTATACTCAAGAAAAGTTATTGCAATATAAATGTTACAACTATAACCTAATTTAATTAATTTCAGAATAATTCTTAATTTTCTGAATGTAATTAATAAAATAATAATTTTCTATATATGTCACACTTTAAACTTCACAATATTGTAAAGATTTTTTTTCACATTAAATGTATATTTATATTTTAAAGCAATTCTGAAAGCTTATTTAAAAAAATGATTTGTACCATTATATTACAAAGCTAAAAAAAGGAAGTGAGTATTTTATTAAATGCTTTTTGTAATAGCTAAAAAAAGTAAAGCTTTTTAAAACACAATTTAGATGCCTTAATATAAAGTCTTTTAAAGTTGTAGATTTGTGAAATGGCCAACCAACTGCAAAACAAACTGGATCACACTGATGTATAAATGAATTTGCACATATGAAAAGGTTATATGAATAATGTATCTGAAATTCAAATGATACTCAAATTAAATTTGATTCAGAACACTTAATTTATTAAAAATTACTGAGGACTCATTTAATATCAAATTTCCTTTTGTTTATCATTTGATACATATATTCCGTTTTAACATCTGATTTTCAACTCAGTAGCCAACAATTCGAAAATAATTAGAGCCAAAAAAGCTTGCGAGGGAATAAAAAATGCCCTTTTTGGTTTAGATGGGAATAAAAAACACCTCTGTCCTTATAATTGTCATCCATATGAAGTATTTTATGTTTCAATTTCAGTGCTCAATTTTTAAAACAGATTTTCATCCTTATGCAAGATAATAATCACATTTTAAAAAATAATTTAACAAAAATGTCACCACTGAAAAATATTATGAAATATTTCACTAATGTGGCGTTCTATACTGTTTTTGCCATTTAAAACAGTATAGAACGCCATTTTGCCATTTTTGCCATTTATCAGCGTTGATTAATGCATTTTGAAGAAACTTTGGACTTGCTTGCAAATCCTTTTCGTGACAAAATGAGTACATTTTGCGCACGACATCACAGCTGTTTGGAAATTGACTTCAGTCATCTGCTAAGTACTCAAAAATCGTGACATGAGCGAAAAATAATCTGAAATAATTCATTCTGAAGTATTTGTCTGGTAAGTTATTTCTGTCGAATTTATTGGATAGCACATTGTGTAAATGCGTCAGAAGAAACAACGTAAAATAGTTAAAAAATGGTTTAATGTGTGTAAATAGTATTCTGAAATAACTTGATAGAAAGGAAACAATTCCCTTCATCAAAATATTGGGAATAAGTGGTAGCATTTCTGATTTTAGAGCATTTGTGATTTTTGTCCCCTCCCCCCATCATCATCAACGTTTTAGTAAAAGCAAATGCCTGTCGGAGTGAGAAAAAAATTTTTTTTCGCTTTCTGGTCATATTTTTAACTTAAAAAAAGGGCATAGGTGCAGTGATGTTAGACCCTGTTTCCATAGCCCGTTGCCTTTACTGATATAGTCATAAATCGACCATCTGACCTAGTGTAGGAACACTCTTCCACTTCGGGAACTTCCTCAAACTGTCTATAAAATGAACAGACATCAAAGAGTCCCGAATAATCACTAAGTATAAGGAAGAGGGCAAAATGAGTCGAACGAAAGGCGCACACGGACCGTCGGAACGAGACTGTTTTCATGGCATTCCTTAAGACTGCCATTCTGGGCAACTACAACCCTTTGTCCCTCGATCGCGACACCGTTGGTTTCCTTTAAGTCACAGTCACAAGTTAAATGTCATTTGTCAATTATACATGCAATCTAAATACATGTGCTGAGACATCACTTCCACTTCCTCCCAGCAAGATGCACCAAAGATTTAAAAATCAAGTTGGCGTGGCTTGCTTGGCAAATGTCATGTAATTATGAATTGGCTCCATTGTTATACTTAATGGAACTGTTGTTATACTAAATGGAACTCCATTGTTATACTAAATGGAACTGTTTGTGCCACATGGTGTCTTCAACGAAGACACCATGTGGCACAAACAGTTCCATTTACTAAAATATAATGTTTATTCTGCTTACTGATTGAAAGATCAAACTAATATGATTAAGATAACTGAAATTCAGCATTCCTTTTTTTTACAACTAACACCAGCCCATTTTACTCAAATAAGAGTAAAAAGTCTTACATGTGTCGGTGAGCAGCATTTACAATCATTGACTTTAACAAGGGCATAAATTAAAATGCAAATAATTTGAACCAATACGGCATCTATTTTTAGTGGGGAGAAAGATGTTTACACATCTCAACCCACCTAGCGTGGATAATTATATGCATAGTATCGCACCATTAAATTTATTATAAAAACAACAACATAATAATTTTTTTAAATTTTAAAAATTTGCAAAAAGAATATCGTTTAACATGTTTTTTTTATATTTAATTTATAAAAATATATTTTCACATTAATGATGAAATGTATTGAATATGTTTATCTAAAAAAATATTTAGAATTTAGTAATATCACGTCATATTCATTGTATAGTGATATAATATAGTTTATCATTTGCTTATATATTTAAATTAATTATAAAAGTTCTCATAAATTTCATAAAAGTAGATTTAACAATACTATTATAAAAAGAAATCTAAAAAATGCTTGACTAAAAGCGAACGAACATAAATAAAGTTAATGACAGTCAGAGACAGGAATTCTTTATGAAATTTCATAGAAATAATTTAAAAACAATACAATGTAAGATAACTGTATGTCGAATTCTAATGAGTGAAAAATACATGACTTCTTGCTTGATAATTAAAATATTCTGCAACGAAAAACATTTTAAACAAATCATTGAAAACGAAACAATTGTCTTTTATTTATTAATGGATTTCATTCTCTTTTTCTAGAAAATCTTTTCGTAGAAATTACAAAAATATACATTTTTTAGAAATGAATTAGTTCAATACAAGTTTGAAAAGTATTACAAAATGAAAAAACTGTACATATTTTAAATAGACTACAGACAAATTCAAGTACTGAGACTACATTTCAGTATCTTACCCTTTGAGAAAAGAATAAATCAAAGCGAATTTTCTTTATAATGAAGAATTCTGATGTTTAAATAAAATTGTGGTCAGTGACGTCATCGATGCGTTTATCTTCAATTGACTTGTGGTTTATCAAAAAGAAAAACACTTCTAGCCATTTTTTTAAAATTATTTCATTCAATTCTTAATTGTTTTTAGCGAGTGGAATTTGGCAATGACATATTAATAAAAACATATGTGAGCCATGGAATTTCCATACGATAAACTCTAATTATAAAAATTGATTGATTAGCCATGGGAAATGAAACAGTTAAAAATTATAAAGAGTAATAATAATTTTTTACACAATTGCTTGCGAAAAATAATAGTAGATAACTGTATCAAATTATTTAAAGAAAAAAAACAACAAAAATGCCATTAAGAAATTAAAAACTTATTTGGCACTTGTCATAATAAAAGGAGAATTTAAAGAATTCAATTCTCCTGTTGTAATTGAAACAACTATTGAATGCAAAATCGATTGATTACTCAGTTCAGTATTTAGTGCATTTGCTCAAAATAGATCCTAAATACATAACGCAACAAAGTAATCTTATATGATATATTGGTACAAAATAAGTAAATAAATGAATCAACGTTTTTCCATATTATGCGCAATAATGCATTTCCGATTAGCAAGCAAGGTAGCTGAAAAAGGCCGCTAGAACGAAGGAGGGGAAAAGGCGCAACCAGTCAATTAAAGAATTTTATTTTTCTAGTTGGTAAATAAATGTGTAAAAAATACAAATTCTATTAATTATAGAATATTAGGATAACATTAACTCTTTATTAAGCATAATTGGTCTCCCTTTTAACTTATTAGAATATTTACAAATACCGAACTTTGACTGCCACACTATTGTCTGCAAATGAAGATGCGGGAGTCATAATAGACAAATAGCATTTTCAAAATAATTATAAAATAAAACAGTATAACCTGAAATAAATCACTAACATATTAAAAATATTTTAAAATATTGTTAGTGGGTCAATTGGCAAATTTATTAAAAGAGGGTAAAGCGCACAGCCCAAGGCCACAAGAAACTTAAATCCGGCTATGATTATATAAGCCGTCAGACTCGAGAGATTATTTTATTTGTTTGTTTTATTTATATTACTTCAAAAATATTTCAAAAAAAGAGGAAAAAAATAAAGCAAAAAGAGGGGAAAAAAAAGAAAAAAAAAAGCTACTTTGAAATAAAAAATATATATATATCAAGAAAATAGCATACATTTCAGTTCACATCGTTATTTACAGGATTTATAACATTTGTAAGTAATCTTTCTTCTTTTTTTTTTTACTTCAAAGATAAAAACTCTCCAAATAAACGGAGTGTCGTTTTAGTCATTAGTAATGAAAATTTCATTTTCTTATTTATTTCTTAAATTTGGTACCGGGATAAAATAAAATAGCAATATAAATGCAGTCGCGATGGATTTGCCGCTGAAAAGGAGTAGCAAATGACAAAGAGTAAGAACTACTACTCTAAACAAACACCGTGCACAAACCTGAGAGCCATGTACTCAAGATTCAATTTCATTCATGGCTCTATAGTTCCCTCAAAATTAAAAAAAACAACAAAGCGATACTTCCCCCATTCCCCTCACCACATTGCTGATTCATCCAGGTCAGAAAAATCCAAACAGAAACTGCAGGATGCGTAAAAAAAGTAAATAAAAAAAAATCAGGAACTTCCATCTCTAATAAGCTAATTTACCCAATACAAGCCCTCTTGTTCTTTTTTTTCGGGGCGAGTAAGTGCTCGGCATGTCTCCGCCGATTTGCACGGATGCGATTGCGTTCTTCATCCCATAATGAGTCTCAAAGAAAAACTGGGCGAAATTCGACCTCTTCGTCTCAGCCCGGAGAAACAACATCCAGAAGGGGTATAGAGTTTCCATTCGTGGCATAGAATGACGTAAATAGCCCCTGAGTGTGCACGTACCGCCATCTTGGATCTCTTCCAGTAATCCTCCGACACCCTTGAGAAAAACTTTCAGCCTCAGGATGTCTTCCCCGCCGCAAGAACTTTGTTTCGACTTTTTTTTCTTTGACTTCATTCGTTCCCCTACTTTTCTTTTCCTCCCTGTTTTCTTCCACCTTTTTTTTTATTTTTCTTTCCTTGTCTTAATTTTTCCTTTTAATCTCCTACCGTTAGACGGCCACGATGGGACTCCCTTTTTGACAAATCTCAACCACACGCGGAGTCCTACATTCTCGAAAGTTTCTGTAGCGTAATGATTGCAAGTAAAAATTTGGAAAGTCGCTTTTAAACAAACAGTTACGTTGCCAAAGATAATAATAAAGTGTAACTAATAATTGAAAAGGAAATTAGATGAATGATGAACGACTCGGTATGAAAATGAATGTAGACATTTCTTGACGAATCAAAAAATGACATCAGTAAAATTACTGTGATTTATTTTATATAAACATTAAAATATCTATACTACAGTTTATTTTTAGGAATGGCAATTGAATGAATGATATAAAGTATTCATTACAATGCTAAATCAGATTTTTTTTCCTTCCCTAATTTTTCTCCCACATAGAAATTTGAACTTTTAGATAGTGAAAAAAAAAATCTTTTGAGCAATTTTGTTTATCTATTGTGTAGATCCTTTAGATCATTCTTTTGGGTTTAGAATTTTTTTGGTTCCATGACTGACCATGGAATAAATAAATGAACACACAATAGTTTTGACATTATTTTTTTCTTTTTTACTCGGAATTCTACTCTTTCATCTATTTTTTTTGTATTTTAAACTTTTCTACTACTTTTATTTAATTTTTAATTTTTTACTCTTAATTGGTCATGATGAGATTTCTTTCTGATATTACCTCAATTAACCACGGAGTCCTATAATTTCGGAGGTCTCTGCAGTATACTGATTACAAATTAAAAAAAAATGAAAATTGCTTAAAAAATTAGCACAATAAAATGCGACTTAGTATAGAAAATATTAGATAACGATTAGGACAGATTATTAAATGGATAAATAAAGAATTTGCATTAATGTTAAGCATTCATTTAATAATGCATTAATGTTTCTACATTGATATCAGAATAATTTAGTTACGCGCTTTCATCTGATTAACAAAAACCATGAACTCCAGCTTATTCGAATTTCAATAGAGAATCGTTTCACTTTTGGAACATTAATAGTAAGATTTTAATTTTTATTTTTTTCAGGTTCGCTGGCAGATAAGCCTGGTTTAATTACGTAAAAAATTAACTGATTTTTTCACATGTCAACAACCGCGGAAAATTTTGTATTATAGTATCTATAGATCGTAATATTTTTTTTTCTCGGTTATATTTAAAATTAACATTAAGAATTTTGTTTGTTTGAAAGACCTTAAACTATAACTCTCTTGAAGAAAACTGACATTAAAACTTTTTTTTTTCATTTAAATTTGTCGCAAAAGTTTTCATTTACGGATTGCTCGTTTAGAGATTAAATAAAAATGAATGATAAATATCTGGTTTCGGAGGTTGGGAAGGTGAAGGCGGACTACTATGCTTTTAATACCACATAGTACATAACCGTGGCCTGCAGGTGATAGATGCCGAATACGATTGTTGACATTTCTTTCATAATTTAACTCGACTGAAATGTCCGATAGAGAAAAATGTTCCTATGTAACCAAAATGTGTAATCTATTGAATTTCTCATCAGAACGCTGGTGAGTGGGAGCGAAAATTTAACAAAAAAACAAATTAATAAGATAAAATTCAGAATTAATAAAACAGGTAATTGTTCAGAAAACATTTTAAAAACTTACGAAAAGATAAAAAGAACATAAAAAAATTGTTATTGCCTTATTATTTTTAACTATATTTTAACTATATATAACCATATTTGAAGTATACTAAGAGAAAGCGTTTTTAATCATCAAATCACTCGAACTTGACATATCTACACGTTTCTGACTTCCTTGAGTTCAAAAAAATGAAATTTTGGAGTTATGGACTGTTTGTGAACACGGTAATTCATAAACGCTTTGAGCTAGATGAATGAAATTTGTTCATCAGATCAAATATCTAAATTCCCATCAAATTTGAAGTGAAGAGAAATTCTTTCTGTCCGAATGCAAATTATCATAACAACTATAAAATGAAGGTAGTTAGTTGAATAAAATTTGGTATACAGATTTAGCATTTAAAATTTCTGGGACAACCAGTCAAGAGGTTGATAGACTGTCGATCTGTTCTTTTGCATGTATATAAACACGATAATTAACAAACTATCAGTGGAGGTAAAAGAAATTTGGTTTACATTTTTAGCATTTAAAATATAGATTTTTATGAAATTTCGAAACACATCTGTCAAAGAGTTGACCGTTTGAAACATGGGAGATCCGTCAAAATCTCGAGTTTCAATTTTTTGACGATTATAATATTTCCTCTATACTTTATAAACGAGAAAGTAAAAGAATATTTACATGTAAGACGAGACATTAAATTAAGTTGCGGGATAGCTTTTAAATTAGGAATAAAAAATTAAAAATTTGTGCTGGTTCACTTATTTCTAGAGTTTTGATAATTTTTTTACAAGTAGTAGATTTGGAAGAATAACTTATTTTACTTCATTTTTTCTCCACTGCTCTTTTTTTTTTATTCCGTTTTTTTATTATTATTTACCATTGCTTTTATTTTTCTTTTTTTTTACGGTCACAAAGAAATTCGTTTTGATTAATTTCAATTTAATAGTAACCTTCATAGATATCTACAAATTTAGAAATCTTTGAAATGCACCAAACTATCAGAAAAGTCGCTTTTAATTTGGATAGGATTCGCCAAAATTACTAATAGTAAATTTCGGCTAATAATTAGAAATATTTTCCAGCTAGTTATGCAATGATCAAATCACTGGATAACTATTTAAGGAATCAATATTTTTATACCTCAGTTTTTAGAAAGAAAACATTCCAATTCCAAGGTGATATTTTTCAAAAGAAATTTTCTGAGTTTCATTTACTAAGCATGTTGTTCTTTGGTGCTATTTGCTTGCGATTAGGTGAATTTTATATTGAAGAAAATGACATTTTACACATCTTCAGCTGACGTTCTTCATTTCAGTTACAGTTTTAGGATTGAAATTTCTAAGCTCCAAGAGTCACAACTAAGAACGATGAAATCAAAAAATAATTATGTATGGTTCCACTTCTTATAAGCAGGTTTAATAAATAATATATACGCAGATGTATAGATATATTTTGGGAAAGTAATAATTAGTTAGTTAAAAGTAATAATTTTAATAATTTTGTTCATAATATTCATTGGAATTTCTCTCTGGTCTGTATATGTAATTTTTTGACTTTATAGAAGCGTAAATGTTAAATAAGTTACTTTAAATGATAGATAAAACATACATCTTAAGTTATTACGACTTAAAAGATTTAAAAAGAAAAATATATATATAAATAAAAAGAAAAATGGAATGTCCTATTTACTTTTTTCGCATTTTCCGAATCAAAAAAACTTTTTTTTTCTTAATTTTTTAAAAAAATAATCTTATTATGAAATCAAATTTCAGCCTCTCTAAATATAGAACTTTAATTGTGTAGCGAAGTTTTTTGGTCATTGCCTTCCTGCTTTTTAGCAAGTCATATTTAGATAAATCGCATGATATGTGCGAGTGAAAATGATACCGAAAGAAACCTAATTTAATGAGCCAGGTTTGAGAATAACTTTATTTATATTATTAACTATTTAATTATCCTTATCATTAGCATCAATTTCACATATTTATAAGCTTTTAATTATGTCATTCAAAAATATTAAGAAACAAAATTATCTAAAATGCATAAACTGCATCATGTGACGGTATTTCTGGTGTATTTGCGACTTCATGTTCTTTTGCAAATGTGACTTGCTTTCGTCTACCAGATTTACCCTTAAAGTTGTAAAATAGCTTTTGGTTCTTTGTAGAATAGTTCACAATGCTATTGTTTTTCATTCTTGAATGTTTCACTGTTTGTTTTTTACGAATTTTACCACATTTTTTAGTGAGGCTGTGATGAATTGGGTTTCGACCTCGGATCTGAAGAATTCAAGACTTGAAATCAGATTTTACAAATCTCATTCACAAGTCTGAAAGTGAATCCACCCCACAAGAATCAACATCTAATGATTTAGCTTGAGAATGGTTAAACGTGAGTTAATCGAATCAAATGCCAAATGATTAATGCAGCAACATTCGGAGACATCATTATAACACAAATATTTTTTATGTTTATTGCTTGAATGTCGATAAATATGACACGGAAGAACGACAAAAAATATGCCTAGAATGTCTTTTACTTTCATTGTGCTTAACAATAATTAATAATTGTAACAATAATAAGTAAGAACGGTGAATGATGACTTGATATTGATTGTTTTTACAAAGCATTTTTTTTACATAAAATTGCGATAGACATTTAACCTGTATCAATTTATTAGCCTTATATCTGTTCTGTTAACTATATGCATGAATATCTTTAAAGTTTTCAATTCATAAAACATTATATTTGCATGCAAATGTAACTGTCCTTATCAACTAACATCTAACTGCAAATTGACTAACACATCAACTTCTTTTTATTATTTCTCATATAATTCTATTTTTTTATTCCAATTATATTATAATACGAAGCATTTTTCTTCTATTTCCGACAGAATGTTGAGCGAGTTGAACACGATAAAAAATTAACGAATAGTGTCTAAGAAATTGTATATATGACTTAAACCCTTAGAAGGCTTTATTAATTGTTACTCAAAAATCTGATAAAACGGAATAAGAAAAAAAAAATTCAATGGTGCAGCCAATGAATACGAAAAAAATGAATAGACTCATACATACTTAGCAATCAAGAATAGAAGAAAAACGGGCTATCGTACATTGACAGAAACCATAAGCACTGTTTAAATTCTATCGCAAATTATATTACTGCAAATATTTCATAAAAATATGTTTAGTAATATTTTGAAATTAAGGTGAAAAATTACATGGATTCTTAAATGCTCTTAAAATCATGAAAACCTAAATTTCCTTTATTTTAAATGGCGTAAAAAAATTTTGATATAAAAAATTTCCTGAAATTATCAACAAAAAAGTCAAGATTTTGCATATTTTTTTATTAATTAAAAGTTTAAAATTTTAAAAAATCACACCGAGTTACACTTTCACTTCTTTCGAAATATATTTATGCCACATTTTGTGACACTAGGTGAAGCTATCCGTTCTGCTAAATGCTGTATGCATATACACGCATTCTCTTTCATTACTGTAGATATTTTACATATTATCTTAGGATTTTTAAGGCTTAGCTTAAAAAACATATTCTTTTCTGAAAATATTTATAAAATAAAATAAATAAATAAATAAAAACAGTTAATTGAAATTGGCGTTTAGTTTTTAAAGTATTCATAGCTACAAGTTGGCAATTTGACATTTTTTCATAAGATTAAATGGCTATTAGTACTTTCAAATATTTCATCATTTGAGAACATAATGTTGTTTTGGTTAGGGGGGTTTTGATGCTCGAAATCGCTTAGACAATGAATATTGAAGCTCGAAATCGCGTAGGCAATGAATAAAGCGTAACTGCAATTTTCATCATCAACTTTTAATCGCATATATTTTTTTATCTGCTTTTACCAGTAGTCCTTTATTATTATGTGTGTTTCTTTGAAAGCAGATGCGTTTTTAAACGGTTGACCTGCGTTTAGCAGTATTGCTTTATTATTACGTATGCTTCTTTGACAGCAGATGTGTTTTTAAAAGGTTGACGTAGAACTATGACATCATAGCTGTTATTTTATCTCAAAATCGGTTGAGCTCCAAAACTTTACTTGCCAGCTAGAAAAATTGAAAATGAAAGTTTAAAAAATTATATATATATATATATATATATAAATTGCGATCGTAGATTTCATTTTAATTTTTTAACATTTGATTTATATTTGATTATTTGATCCAGAATAAATTGTTAAAATGTGTTTTATATATTTTATCTATAAACCGCTTTTGTTCAAGTGTGTTTGGCATTTTAAAAACATTCATTGTAACATTCCCAAATATCAAAAAATTGAATCACACCAAAAAAACTTAATTTTAAATCACAATGCCATTTTATCAGTAGCTTTTGAAATTTTGTAATAGTTAAACGTTTTTATCTCTCAAAGACAATCGCTTCGCCAGCAGCATAAATTTGTCATATAAAGCTAAGGATCATGACAAACCATAAGAAAACAAAGGTACATAGTTGTTGAAATTCTTCTTTGAACAACCTATTCATATTAGAATAGAAAACAACTTTTAAACCCTCATCTTGTCGTCGGTTAACTTTTTAAACGAGACTACATATTGTTTACAAAACGCATCGAAGCGCATTTTGAAACAATCTCACCTGTCTCCGTTTAATCATTTTCGGCTGGATTGCAAAAGCAGGCGAACTGTTGAAATTCTCAAAACCTGTTATATTAAATTACACAAAACTTTGAAATATCTTAATAATAATTTACATTTGTGGGCGGATATATGCATTAGTTGCAGAATTCCAACAGATTGAGTTACAATTCTGGGAAATCTTTTCTGGAAATTATCTTTATTTTTTTCACTTTAAATCTTCATAATAACTTTAATTAGTTTCAAAACTGGTAAAATATTATTCGTAAAATAAGATCTCGATTAATTATAATTATATTATACGTAAAACAAAACATTTTAAAGTAAAAAAAGAAAAAAAAAATTCCGAAACTATTTTTTGAATTCGAAATAAAACAATGAAAGTTCTTCTTTTAATACAATTTTTAACTAAAGTTTTGATAATAAATATTTAATACGTAATTAAAAAAATAAATAATTATCAAATAGTGTCAAAAGTTTTCGATTGTTATAGTTTACATTGTTTTCTATTTTTATGAATATTAATAAATCTCTTATAAAGGAAATTTTAATTCAACATATAGAGGTATTTTGCTTAAAGTAAAAAAAGTAAAATATCCATAGGAAAAAAAAATCTATGTAAAAGATCCAGTTAGAAGTGTTCTCTGTTCCGAATATTTGTTTCCACATAATTAAAGATTTTATTTTTACTATTTTTATTATTTAAGACTGAAATATACAAATTTAATGAGAACAGAAAAAAAGCTATTAGAATTACGCCTATGCATACTTCTGGAAAAAAAGCATTTTAGTATTACGCGTATTGAGTTAAAGGCTTATGCTTACGATAATATAATATATAAATTAGCTGATGAGAAAAAATGTGCAATATCTAAATTATCATATACTAGCAGTCGCAGCGTAGCCCGTGCCATAACATCCAAGAAAAAAAATTAGCTTTAAACTTAAGTCTAGCTTCCACCCGATATGATATGGGCATGTCACGCAACATCAAACAAACATAAAAATATATTTGGAAATCATCAAAAATACCTACAAAACAATTTTTTATAGCACACTTCCAGAAATATTTAGACTGTTTAAAAGTTAAAATATATGTTCATAGACAAAACAATTCACTAAAGATATACAATAGAAAAACTGTTTTAAAATATTTTCAATATAATTTAATGTCTTTGGGTATAATGAGTTTTGAATCGCTGTTTAA
Source organism: Argiope aurantia (assembly GCA_026543865.1). NCBI lineage: Eukaryota > Metazoa > Arthropoda > Arachnida > Araneae > Araneidae > Argiope > Argiope aurantia. The sequence continues at coordinate 194,516 of JAPMOR010065854.1, forward strand.
AATCAGACATAAACAAAGAAATGTATCGCATATGCATACCACAGCTTTTGCTATTTGCGCATGTGCAGTTTGATGTTTTCGCACACGCGCGGATAAGTGCAAAGCACAGATACTGCTGTTTTATACATGAACGAATTGTAAGAAAATAATTAAAATCACAATTATAAAACTCTTTTTTTTTTTTGATATGACTTCGATATACTAAAACCTTTTCTAACAAATGCCATACAAAATGGTACAAATATCTCCAATATTATTTAAATATTTCTCGAGTTTTTCTCTTTCAAACATACGGAAGCTTTCAGGAGATTTTATTTTATACTATGTATATATTATTTGAATATATTGAGTGAAAGAATAAAATGACTCATTCAATAGTTGAATAGCTTAAAACTGAAACTAAATTTCAGCAGTTTCAAGAAAAATAACTCAGAATTTTCTACACAGCAATTTTTTGGAAAAAAAAAAATGTTAAGAAATTTTTTGAAAAAAAAAAAATCTGTTTTCTTTCTTTCTTTTTTTTTTTTAACTCATTGGTGTGTTTTTTTAGTCAGTTATAAAGGGGTGCAGAATTATTCATCTGTTTTATATTAAAACAATGAACTCTAATCTTAGTGTAAGCATTCGCATCAATACATTTTATATAGCCTAACCGAGAATACTTTAAGCAACGGCACAAAATTTCAAGCTGTCTAAACCCTATAGGAAAAAGAAATTATTTAATAATTGATAAAATTTACTGATATGTGAATTATTTGGAAAATATGTTTCGAGAATGATATAATGCTCAGAAATCTTTTAAAGGCTTTTATGCAATGAATAATAGTAAGAAAGCAAGACGGTATTTCAAAAAGAAATTCAGTTTTTAATTCATTATATTTTTCAAAAATTGTACTTCCTACTGACCTGAGTATCCTTCTTTGTCTTGGTAAATTCTGAATATTCAATAAATATTTTTATTGCTCGAAAATATGCAATAAAAATAACTCAAACTGTCACTAGTTAGTGATTTCATAAATGAAAGATTTCAAAATCTCAAATTCGATTTTTTTTCAAATTACCATACTTTCTCTATACATCGTACATGAGAAAATCAATATTAATCTAAAACGGGGTGTCTTAAAAAAATTTTCAAATCTAGATTTTATACTCGTCCTCAAACTTTTCACGATAAATATCTAGAAAAAGAAGAAGGAAAAAAAAACCCCTTTATTCATGATAAATCTCAACATAATTAAAAATATTTCAATAAGCGGATAGGAATCTTTAAAATTAAAGAAAATTCTTAGCTGTTTACTTAAATTGAAAAAAAGGTGCCAAAATTATGTACTTTTGAACTATTTATTATCCATATATAAGTTAGTAAACAGGTTGTAGCGATATAGAGGCAATTGGTTATAGATGACCTACGTCGACTCAGGGTGCCATGAAGATGAAACATTAGAACATTTTAAAGTCAAATATGAAGAGGAAGATAAAAAAAATAATAATAATAGCAGGCCTCTGGCGACTTTTATTTTCACTGCGTCACTGATTTTAAGCAACGATTTAATTGATTATCTTCCAAAATAGTCATATCACTTTATATAAGAGCAAAACGAAATATTTGGTTTTTAAGAATGGTCCCTCCTTTTAATAAATTGTCGTTGTTTACACTGCCACTTGCTGTTCAACACACATTCCCCGATCGAGGCATTCTCAGATGTCACGGTCGATCTCTGCTGTCGTCGATGAACGTCAACTTCCTCACGCTTTGGTATATGCTTTCAGAGCAGCCGACATCTTTTCGACAAGTTCAGGGATGACGAAATGAAAGCACTGAGTCAGCGAGAGATCTTCCCGGTTGATAGCAAGTGCCGGATTAGGTGTCTGACCACGACAAACTGCCTCCTGCAAGTAGGAAGGAGATGCCAAAAGGAACAGAAGTCATTCACCGGGATGTCTCCACTATATTACAAAGGTGGACAGAGAAAAAGTTGCAAAAATGGCTGTTTCCTAGTCTCTTTGATTACTCCGAGTTTCTTCATATATAAATGTGACTGTCTGTAAAGCATCCTTTGAAAGACCAGTGGGATAGGTCTTCCCAAAGCTTTCTCGCATATTCTCTAATTAACTTGTCATGCCAGAGAATGTCTTGAATGGCATTATACAACAATTTCAAAATATTAACTTTTGGCGTGAATTTAGCAATTTTATTAAATATATTGCGTCATTCTTGGGAAATGTTTTGGCGGCATGCGGTTATAGTATCGAAAAATCGAATTTAGGCACGTTTTTCTCAATCGATTGGAACAAAGATTTGACACAAAGATACACTTATAGTCACTAAATCTTGTACCAAATTTGATTTATTTAAGTCACTGCATTTTTAAATTATCGCCTTTACATGCTTCTGAAAGCACAGACTGATAGACAGTCAACCTGTTATTGGTTTTGGTTCAAAATTTGACAAGTATCTACACTACAGATGTTAAATCTGTGTACAGAATCTCATATATATATATATATCTTATTTTGTAGCTATCGCAATCGCATTAACTTATTTTCGGACAGGTGAACTTCCTATGAGCAGATTTTACTCAATATTTTATAGGAATATGCAAATTTGGTGTAAAGACTACATACAAAATTTCAATCGTCTAGCTCCAAATGTTTTTAAGTTGTTTTTGTCACAAACAGACAGACGGATATTTTCCAAAAAATGTGGTTTTTGAATTCAAGGATATCTAAAACATGGATGATTTTCGAGTTCGAATTTTTTTTATATTATCCTACGTGAAAAGAGCCGACATTTTTTTTGGGGGGGAGGGGGGGATTCATTTAAAGCTAGTTATCTGTTTGAAAAGGAATAAATTCTAATAAAGCCTATAATTTTGCTTTATTTTGTTCTAGATTATTTGCATATCTATTATTTTTTACCTAAATTTTAAGTCGAGTAGCTATTGACTGTGTAATTTCATAAAATGCCATGAAATTTTGCAGGCGTGAACTAACGATTTTTCAAAAAAGCTTGCTTTAATAGTTTCCTATTTCAATACTATCCGAGCAAATTTACTGTATAATAAGACCTTAATTGCATCTGTATTAAAAAAATATAAATAAAATTCTAAAACAATCTAAAATCTTATGTTGTCTATTCTGCAAAATGAATAATCCCCTTCCAAGATATATCTTCACTTTATTTACATCATATTTCTGACATTCCTTATTTGAAATGTTGAAGAAATCTTTCCTTATGCTCTTTTTTTTTTATGAAGTCATCAACCACATGATGGACTATCTTGATATATTCTGAATTCATTTTTCTATACTAACCAGAACCTTTAGAGAAGAAGTTTATTTTGAAGTTGGTTTATTAAATTTTATTTATGCTATTGAGTAGTTCTCTGCACGTAATTATCAGAAAATCATATGTCATGCTTTTATAACTTAGTGTTTAAAATGTTGAATTTTTTTTTATTTGATTGATGTCCGTCTTGAGTCACGCGGCATTACAGCGAAGATTTATGTCATGTGCATTTTTTGTAAATGGATATATAATTTAGGCAGATTGTTTAATGACGATTTATAGATAAATCTGAAGCGGCTTCTTACTGAGGCTTCTATGCAAAAAATTTTTGTTTTTACTCGGATCTGTTACCAAATTGTTATAACTTTTTCTTTCTATTTCACACATATTACTAAAATTTAGGATGCCCATTAATGGTGAAATTGACAAGGTTTTTTTGATAGGGAAAAAATATATTAGAGAAAACATTAAATTTATCAGAGCAGTGCAATCTCCTATTTGAGAAATAAATATATATTCTAAAGCAATTTCGAATATATATATATATATATAACCATTATTTGTTGTGAAGCAGAATGCAGTTTGAAGACAGTGAAGAGACTTTTTACATTATTAAGTTCTTTTTAATCTATCGGGAAAACATTATTATTTACAAGCAAAGACGCGGACATTGTGCGTCCGCCACAGCGCGTTGCAAAAACAGAAGTGGGGAAGAAGAGAGAAATAAATTATCCCTCGTCTTATATAACCTATGATTTTGATAGGGAAAATATTTCTTCATAGTGCTAATATATTATTAAGATTCTGATAGGGATTTCTGACGCATGTCAATCACATGTAAGGGAAACACATGGATCTTTTAAGAAAGAATTTGCCTCATCAGCGGTATTTTGCCTCTTCACGCGGAGTGTGGGAAAGTTAGACTTTTTGCTGATTCTGCAATTTAACAAAGCTTCTCTTGAATTAATTAAGTAGAGACAGTGGAATTGGATCAC
>JAPMOR010065854.1:199199-237906 GCA_026543865.1 Argiope aurantia
ATATAATTAAGTTCTCTCTTCCTATTAGCTCCTTATTAAAATTTTTATACTTCTAGTTAGAAACGAAAATTTTAAAGAATTCTCGGCAGGTAAAAGTTTATTGACAAATAAATTAAGGATAAGCATTATAATGAAGTGACGCAGATACTTTAGCCACTAATATATGTTACAATTACAAATAATAAATTCAAAAAACAAATTTGAAATAATGTGCAAACCAATGAGTAATGATTTCATTACTTACTTAGTGAAATTGAACATCAAGAACAAACTTGAAAAAAAAGTATTTTCATTATGAAAGTATTTATCGAATATTAAGAAATACTTGCGAATATAGTTTAATATCTGAGCCGTTTATTTTGAAAGTGGGGCAAGCCCATTTTTGAAAAAAATGGAGATAATGGCAATTTTAGATAAAACTTGTTGTGGTCTTTTCATGAGTAAAAAAATTACAGTAAAACAATATTTAGATTCTAGTATTTTGGAGATGGAAGTTTTAGCTCTTAACAGTATTGAAAAATCTGCTTATTTTGAAAGTGGTGCAAGTCCATCTTAGATTGAAATTATATTTGATCGAATATATTACGGCAAAATTTAGCTCCGGTCGCTGTATGGTGAAGCAAATATGGCCGTTTGACATCATGTCTGAAATCTAGGGTGTTTCTATTGATCTATTTTTGATATTGAAAATCGGTGGTTGTACAGTATTTATAAATAATAAAAAGTATATCTTAATTTTGTGTGTCGATAATAATGTTTACTTCTATCACCGATCATTCAGTCCAGTGACAATGAAATAAATATCATTGATCACAAATTTTTATTGTCAGGACATTCATTTCTACCGAACGATCGTGGTTTTGGAATGAAACCAGTTCCTTGCATATTACTCAGGATTACTGTAAAGTAATACAAAATTGCCAAAATGCAATACATTTTTAGTACATGAAATGAAACATGGAAATTTATTCTCAGCCCAACCTCTGGAGAAAACGGTTTTTAAAAGAAAGAAAAATACCGATAGAGGAACCGTGAATTGATTAACTATATGCTGGATCAGATTTACAAGGGATGCACCATACAAAATGTTCAACAAAACTTCGATAGAACGAGATTTTGAATTTAAAATGATCGATTTGTAAACACAACGAGGAAGGTAAATAATTCCAAGTAATTTCAGAAATATAAAATTGTCTTTTATGTAAGAAAAAAACGGAGACTTATTGCATCTGAAAAATACAAGGATATGATGTATTTATTACCATATATACATCCCGTTCTTCCTAAATTATTTTTAAATGTTAAATCTTGAACAAAATTCAAATTGATTATACCTACGTATAAACTGAAATATATAATTTCATTGAAATTCTTAATAAAACTGAATTGTTTGTTGTTATCTTATATTTCCTACTAGAATATTCTTGGCTTTTGTTTCCCTTTTTACCAAATGAATAAATATTTATAAAAATTTGAATAGTATTTGATTTTTATTCTTAAAAAATGGCTGATGCAACTGAAATATTATTTCCCAATTAAATGAATGATTGCAATATTTCTTTAATTTTGAAACTGAGGCAAGTCAATTTAGTTACAATGGAACATTTATTTTAGTAAGCACTTTAAACATATATATATATATATATTAATACTTACCAATACTTTTAAATTTATTTAAACGCAAACCTTTAAATATCGCGCAATAACAAAAAATGGACTTGCCCCATTTTCAAAATAAATGGCTCAATTTTGAAAGGCAAGTCAATTTAGTTATAATGGAACTCTTATTTTTTTAGTCAGCACTGTAAACACTATTGGATTATAAACTTGCATTATCTGGTTCCACAAAATACAAAAAATATATCTATTAATACTTTCCAATATTTTTAAATTTATTGAAACGAAAACCTTTAAATATCTCGTAATAAGAAAAAATGGACTTGCCCCATTTTCAAAATAAACAGCTCATATACATATTATATTAAGATACATAATTAATGAAAAAAAATGAAATATTTAGCAAATATTTTATATTTATGGTAAAATTGAAGATATATAGATATATAAAAAGAAAATGGTGACAGAATTTAATTTTCTTTATATTAGCAAAATATACAGCTTTCAATTTTAAAGTTTTTGATTTTCAAACAAAAAATAAAAGAAGTTTTGAGATTCTATACATTATTCTGCTTAAACACTGTTTGAAAATAGTCAAATGATAGAGCTGGAATACATTTATTTGTGGTATCATGCTGCTTTGACCAGAAACTATTAATAGAAAAGACATTCTATCCACTCTTGTAATACAGAATATATCGAAATCAGTCTAGATATTTTTTAAACATCGTTCAACGAATCTCTGGAAAAAATTATTCTAAATTTAATCTGCTCGAAATATTGAATCCCCTTCCTTATTAGATTTTGAAAAAAGTAAAAATGAGTACTCGAAATTCTTTTCTTGCTTCATTATGAAAGGCTGAAATTCAATCTCTCTTACTTAAATCTTATTCTTTACAATTGTTATTGTTATTATTTTTATCTCCATACGACCATTTTTCGCTTTTATTATGAGATATTACGTAGCTACGGATTAAGTGAATTATTGTAGAAATAACAGGTAGAAATGTCGTATAAATGTCTAGATAGTTTTTCATTAAAATTTTCGCTATGTTAAGAAGATTATTTTTCCCGTAATCAAATTTTTTTTAAAGTAATAAGTAGAATTATAATTAAAAATACTGGAGATCCTTATTCTTTATAATAAATAGTGAATATATTTCCTGACCCTTTATTTAGTTAAATAACGATTTTTTAAAATGAATTTGATGCTTAAGATTTGTTTATATGATATTAAATTTTATTCAAAAGTACTTTCGTTTTTATTTCATAGTATTTTGTAATTAAAGCAGTTTTATTTGTGCGGACAGTTTAATTTATAATTTTTATTAAAGTTCGAATAATTTTGGGGAGTTAAAGGTCATATTTGGATGCTGTTTAATCTTACATATAGCATACTTATTATTTCGAATTTGTAATCTTGCTTCCTTGCACCGTTAATTTCCTGGAAAAGAAGAGAGCTTTACGGGTATTTTAGTGGCTATTGTATGGATACTAAGTCAACTTCTCCCGCAATTGGCGACAAACTTGGCGAGAAAAAAATGGTTCTCGAATAATCGCGAATTTCGGCAATATCTCCATAGTAAATGTGTACAGACGGGAGAAGGAATAATCGAGCGAAGTCTTTTTTGGAAGAATTGATCTCTAGTGAATTCTGATTGAACACTTTGTGTTACTGCGGTTGTTTAATAACGATTTACTGCTTGCGTACAGTTTTTATTGCAAGTGCTTCATTCATAAGCTTCAATTATGTTTCAGTACTTTTTTGACGAATAAAACATCACTATTAGTTATGGACCCTTTTGGTGTTTTCATCACGGAGTCACTGGATGAATTTTTAAATAATAGTATTTAAAAACATACTTCGTAAATTTTTTAGATTTATTTTATACATCAAATTCATTAGCACTTTTCACATTGAAATATTTATTATCAGAGAAGAAGACAATTAACGCAAGATTTATAGAAGTTAAAAAATTAGATGCCTTGATGGTAAGATAGACTAGAAATAAAATGTCAAAGATTACAACTGCGAGACTTAATTCCTCCAAGATTCACAGTGTTTAAAGACTAAGCTTGATAATTCTGCAACTGAAGTCAAACGTTTTTCATTGCTTTAACAGCTCGAGCATCGTCTTCGTCAGCTGACCAGGATGAAAATTATAAAGTACCAAAATAACTTATGTCGCTTCAAGATTGCATATTAATATAAATGGACTTGCGAAAGTTTCAAAGTTCGTTGATTTAATAGTTGCTAAATGTCACGAAATCTTAAATTATTCTTGCTTTTTACGTTCCATCAATTCAATCTTTACAGATCTGGTTTATTTTTTCTAACTCTGTTCACAGATATGTTGAAGACAATATCTCATTTATTTTCAGCTTAATAAGCCCATGCGTCAGAAAGTGTTTGTTTTGTCAAAAGATGGGTGAGCGGAAAGATGAAAGAAGTTGTTTACGTTTGACTTAAAGGGTAAACTTAAATTATTCCCGTAATTAGAAGGCTTAATAATAGCTCATCTTTCAACGTATTATCCCTTAGAAAAGTACCACCGTCGAAAAATGCTAGTCTCGGAATTCTGAAACAAAATACATAGAAAGCCTTGAACTAGTATCTATAGATTTACAATTTTCAATTTTTCAGAAAGAAATAAGAATTATGTTGCTAGATAAGCAACATTACTTATATTAATTTTCCAATTATCATTACTTATATCGCATTTTTAGAAGTGGAATAGAAAAATTGAATTTTGCAGAACCAGCAAAAGAACAGTTTCTGAAATACATATATCTGTTACAGTAAATATAATAAACTCTTGATTATGTATAATTAACAGTAATCATTCATAATCACAAATAAGTTTAGTAGTGATCATTTAATAATCATATATAATCACTGGATCAATCACATTTGCTGAACGCATACCCAATTAAAATCTTTTTTTTTTTTAATTTCTGAAGTTGCTTGTTAAGCAGCGATTAGAACGAAATGATTTGTTTGCTTAAGGGCCATAAAATTCGGGAGGACTCTTAAAAAATTGCTGTTAAAAAGCATAATAGTTGACTTTTGCCCGAACAATTAACATCGATGACTTTTTTTAGTAAAACTGTTCCGAATACATGCTGGCCAATTCTCTTTTTTAAGAGGGAGGGGGCGAGGAATACCATCCGGGATTCAACACTCCCCCACTTCCGCTTTTCTGAGAAGAGACTGGGGATCTCCTCCCCGATCGATGACAGTTGTCACCTCTTCCGAAAGGGGAAGTAGATGGAGGTGGACAACATTTCAAGGCCAAAAAAATAACGATCCTTAGACCAGAAGAAAAACGTTTTCTCTTAACAAGGTCCGTACCCTCTGCTGCATAGTTTTAAGAGCGGATCAAGGCCGTCCAGGGTCAGGAATCCCCCATTTGGATGTTAAATGGCGAGATAAAACGCAGATGTTATTTTACAACCCCGTCGAACAGTAGTGAAAGAGCTACTCAGTGGAGGATAAAAAAAAACTGTGGATCCCGTCCATATTGCAGTTGAGTTGTCATGCATTGATGGTACACTTCAGCTGTGGGGGGAATGGTGAAACAAAAAAGAAGACAACTGATTTTTAAAAAAGTTTTCCTGCGTGAGGATATCAATATATAATCAAAATAAAAAAGGTGAGTATTCTTCATCAGAATATTAATATGAAAATAAAATATAAGAACAGTCGATCGTTCTATTTCACGGTACAAATAAGGGAGGAAAAGAACGTGAAAAATTATTTAAAACATTTACTTTACATCAGTGTGGATTCGGAGATTGCTTTTTTCCCCCTTTAGAACCTTTCCCAATTTCCTACACAAAAAAATAGCAAAAAAAAGAACAAAAGCTTAAAAATATGTAATTATATAAGACATATTTCTTAAACAAACATTTATGTTTCAATCAAAATGATTAAAGTATCTTTCATTCAAAATAGAGTCACGAATGATAGTTTTATTTGTGTGTGTGTGTGTAAATGATTTTAATTTGATTATATATATATACAATTAAAAAGAATAAAATGCATGTCTTAAAACAATCGCAATTGTAATTCAGCACTTATTAAATTGCGGATCTAGGCCCCAAAATCAAGAGACATTGAAGAATTTTGAGACTGAGAAAGATCTAATAGTTTATTCGTTTTAATTAGAATTTAAAGAAAAAGTCAATAAATAAATAATAATATTAAGATAAAATAAAATAATTCAGATCAGGAAATATGTACGTCAATAATTGTATTTTTTGTATTTATTTTATTTTTCTACTAACATGTTAGATCACTGGAGGGAGCAAAAACATTTATAAGTTGAAAACTTTTTTTTAAAATTGGAGTGCAGTTTAAATAAAGCACCTACTAAATAGATACTTATTTTTAAAGAACTATAAACAACAGCAATTTCTACAAAATGAATCATATCACACATATAGTGGAAAAAGATGGGTAGATTGGCAGATTGTAAAACAGTAATTTTTATGAATTGCCCTTTGAGAAGTAAATCTTATTAAAAAAAACTATACAGTTTGTGTTTAGTGAAATTTTAGCCTTAGCTAATTATTTTTTTTTCCTTGAACAAAATTTTAAACAAACAAATGCAACAAAAAATTTTAATTAAAAAAAGTTTTTACCCGCATATTTATTTTGTGTATTATTCATAAATCATAAATAAATGGTTTTAATTTAAACATCAGCATCCCAAAGTAAATGTAATTCTAAAAATTTGATTCCTGTTTGCTTAACAAACTTGAAAAAAAAAAAAAAAAAAAGAAAAGAGTATTTGCATTTATAGTGAGATGTTGATAAAATAAAACAAGGCCGCCGTGATTTTCTGGAACATTTTCTTTTATAATGCGTCAGTCAACATGATGAATGGGAAGATGATTATTAATCCACAGAATGATAATTTTTCATCTTCATTCTTATTTAACATCTTAAATATAAAATTAACAACTTTAAGAAAATTATAAATTGTCATTCATTCTTCAGACATACTAAATTTTCTACTATGGTAGTAATATGTAAGAAACGATAAAACAAGGAATAAGTATAACGTGTGCAGTTAGAATTTATTTTTATTACAATTTTTTTTTTGAATTTTATAATATAAAAAGCTTTGAATAGCAATTTTAACCTCCTTTTTTAAAAATAAAATTAAGTGTTAAATCTTTGAAAATGTGATACATCTAAATAGATTTGTTTTAAAAAGACTTAGTGGAAATGTGAATTTCTAGTCCGTAGCATTGTAGCATGGTTAAATTTTAGATCCGATTTTCTAGCGTAGTTCCTCCTATAGCTGGACTGCATCAGCAGAAGAATTCTGCGTATAACTCATTTTTCGTCACACAATTTATAAAAAGAATGTCAACCAAAAAACATCATCCATAAAAAAGTGTTTTCTTTGTTAGGTAAAACTTTCAAAAAATGTGTTCATTAATATCAATTTGATTGATAGGCCTTTTTTTTCTTTCTTTGGGCTCTATATTTTTTTGAAAAAATTTGTATTTAATCATGGCAGCAAAACATACATGAATAACAATATCACATAAATCATACATAAAACATATAAATAATGATTATAATTTTGTATCCATGCGCGTGAGTATAATCTTAGTAATTAAAACGATATAAGACGTTGCTGTAATGAGTATTTAAAAATTATTTTTTAAAACTTAATATTAATAAAAACTTAATATTAATAAAAATATTAATAAAAAATATGGTAACTGAAAAGTTTTTTTTTAATTTTAAAGTGGCATAAAAATATTTTATAAAAGATAATACGCTATGAAGCTATTGAAGAAAAAAATTCAAATTTCTGTTAACTTTTAATTAATTAAAAATTGAATAAATATTTAAAAAAAACTACTCCAGGACTATACTATCTATATACTAACTAAAGATAAAAGACAGAAAAAAATTATGAAATTTTCTGTTAATTAATTATTATTATTATTTTAAGACGGGGATGGAATAAAAATTGAAAGAAAATCATTCAGAAGGAGAGTGGATATTTGAATAATTCAGACATAATATAAATTCATCTTATAGTGTTTAAATTGTATGCAGAGATTAAACTGTAGAATCCCGGAAAGAAGAAACATGACCGGTGCAAGTTTTTTCCCTCTCCCCTATGCTATTGCTTTTTATTATTATTTTAGAAATTTCTGATGTATAATGCCTGAAGATGATGATTCGACTTCATGTACTGATCCCGACTGCTTCATGTATTGTATAAAAATATTTTTATTCCAATTTTTTTCTTATTCTTTTTTTCTTCTTATAATAAAACATATTTATTGAACTCAAACCTTCTCATTTTTTTTATCTTCTAGATTAATTTAGTTGGTATCTCTTCTATGCAGTAGCAAGAAAATATTATTAGTAATATTGCTGATACAATAAGACGTATAGTTTTGCCACAAATTTTATTAATCATTTTACCAAAACAGACATAAAAATATTAATTGCGTTCCTTAATATTGCAACAAAACGTAATGCAATTGAAAAGCGACTTTTGCCTAGTAATTGGAATTAAAAATATTCCAGTTAAAAATAGAATATAATTTCGATTTTTTTTCTTACATTTGCACATTCTTTTCTGTTTTGAAGTCCCATATATTTTTTTTCGTGTCGAAATATTGTTCGATTTTAAGATACCTGTCAGTTGCCAAATTTTAGAATCGGAATATTCTATTTATATTTTTATTTAGTTTCTCGTATACTGATATTTTAATATATAGAAAAAAATAATAAAATATAAATAAGGGAACAAACAGAAGTGAAAAGAGTCAAAACGGGATCAAATATGTGGTGCTAAATTTCACAATATTAAAAAAAGATAATGAGGTATCATAATAATATCTTATTGACGCTGTATATCGTTATGTTAAAGTTTCCCAAACCTCCCAGATTATACAATTCTCTTCCAAATTCTGCACATTTGAAAAATTTGTTTAGAAGTTTCAAGAGAAAGGACAAGTGTGAAGGCCAGAAGTTTAAGTGGCACTAACGAGTCATAGTACAAGATATGAAATATTATCAAAAGTGCATCCTTTTAATACTTCAAAAATTTTACTGCGTAGTCGAAAATAGCTAAAATATTTCAAACGCATTTTATTTTATTTATCAATGGAGAACTGAACAATTAGTTTTCAGCTCACATTTTAAATGAAATTGAAATAATTTTTTTTTAATATTGAACATATTTTGAGAATATTTTCTGTCTGGATATAATACCTTTTTCAACTTTTTTAAACTGTATTTTACTATCCATTCAAATAATGATAATAATATTCACAATAAGCAACAATCGAGGAAGGCTGCTATTTATATGGCACTGATGAGTCATAGTTCAAGATAGCAGTGTTTTTCAAATTCTAGGTTGATTTCATATTTTTAATCTATTAAAAATAATTTATGCGATTGTAAAAATTATAAAGGTAATGTAATTAGGAATTAATGAATTAAAAAATCTTTCTTATTCAAGAGTTTAATAAATGTTTAAATAATTTATAAATAATTTCAGAAGAAAGATTTTTAGTTTTTCAACTATTTTTTGAGTAGATTCGATTTGTAATTACTATAAGTAAAATAAAAAAAAAAAACAAGTATTTTTCAAAAATTTTATGCTGTAAATTTATTAATTATTTTTTTGGAAAATATTTAGTATCCCACATAAAAACAACTATTTTGCTAGCATAAGAAGAGCTGCGAACACATCCTGTATGAGAAAAAACTTTTATATAGAATCAATTAATGTTTTTTTATTTCACATGCCAGTTTGTTTAGAATAAAAAAAATTTTCCTCCTATTTACAAAAAGATTTTAATATAAAAAAAACCGCTAAGAGTTAAAGATAAACAGACACTACAGAATAAAGAATTGCATTAAGAAACAGCAAACTGAGAGAAATAAATTAGTTTCTCAAGAGAAATAAAAGATCTTCATAATATAAAATTTCAAGATAATTAAATATGTATAGTTTTTTAAATATTTTTACACAAATGTTATTCAGATATTTTTCATTTTTAAACTAGGGGATAAAAAAAATCTTTAATTAAATTTTTTTCGAGTAGTAGATTAATTCTCTACTTCTCATTATCTTAAGATAAAAAATAATTAAAAATTTATACAATGTGAAATTTTTTAACTGTCCATCCAAGAATATATCAAATAAAAAACATAGATTTTTAATAAATAAACGCATTTCAGATTCTGGAATTAACGTTTATTTAGAAATTATTTTTTAAAAATTAAGGATGCTATCTAAGGAGTCCAGAATGAAATCTAACATATTACTTATACATTAGTTTCAAATAGTTATTAAATTTTTACCCAATTTCGACAGTTGATGGACATTTAATCATTTTTTTACCATACTTTAAAAGTGATATTTTTATATAAAAGTGAACTTTAATCTGAGAAGAGGACACAGTACTCTCTCTTAAAAGTGTAATTTGTCGACATTGGTAATTTTCTTGAAACTTTTATTTCCTTTCTCTCACAATAATGAAATATTAAAAAAAAAAATCTATAATTATAGCTGTTTTGAACGAAATTTATTTTTGAAAGTTTTACAAATTTGATATTTAAGGTATTAAGGGTAGTTTCATTTGCTTAACACTGTTTTGAAGATTCACAAAAATTAGGAGATGGATATAATCATTTTAAATTGAGTTAAAATAACAACGATTCTTTGAGCTGTCTCGACTCGCACCAAACTTCTAGACTATACCAGCAGCAAACAATATCAATTTCATTCAATTGTTTTTAATGTGCAACAGATTTAAGTATAAGGCAAATGCGGAATTGGGTTCGACCTTCCTTGCGAGCATTATGATCTAAATTGTGGTCTTTAAAATTCTAATAAAGAGTTTTAAATCGAAAAAAAGAATTTAAAGAATTTTAAATCGAAGGGAAAAAAACAAACTAATTCTAGCCAATGCAGAGAGATTTTTGTATCAATAAGGCAAAATCAGCAACTTGGACAATGCTTATTATCTATCAAACTTGCCTTTTCTAATATTTACATTCATGGGCATAAAGACACCCTCCCTAGTGTTTACATGCTCTGCTTCGTAAAAGTTCCTCTCTTCTCAGACATTCACTATTAAAAATAAAAGGTCTAATCTTTATTCACATAATAATAAAAATGCTCAACTCCTCCACAACAAGCCCAAGATACCCTTATCGTAAGCAATATTAATCAGAAAAAAAAATAAGGAAGAACGGAATTTAAATTTACAAGAATAATAAACACGTGCTATGTGCCACATGTATGCCATAAATCAAAGCTGCGTCAACTACCGCTCGCACAGTTCCTTGCCTCTCTCGATTTGTCAGCGCCAAGATGGATGTGTCGCAAGCAAAGCAGAGCTGCAACCGACTCCTCTGCACAGAGTTTGAAATAAAAGAAAAACTCATCGGAGCGAGGAGGTAGAAAATTTCAGCTACGCACAGAAATGTTCTTAAATGCGAAGTTTCATTAATGTTGATATGCCTATTTTAGGACTTGCGATGATGGTGTTTAAATTATAGGATTACCAATCCGACAGTTAACTGTACAGTGCATCGAGTAGCTATTTGATTACACGTTTTATAAACTTCAAGTGACTGATCCAAAGAAAAACAATGAGCGTTGGGAAATCCTTTTTTAAATGCTTTCTGATAAACATTTGAAGAAAAGACCAATGTATAGCAAAATCTGTACTAGAATTAGATTCAAATTGGAAACGAAAAATATCAAGATGGATGTTGTATGAATAGTTTTCCCATTAAAAATACTCTCAAATTTTTTTAAAGCTTTGTAAAAAAATATATTGGTAAAAAGGACTTTTATTTTTACTGTAGGATTATCATAATGTGATTTATATCACTGAGATTTTGTTTAATTCATAATCTAGGGTGGAACATTTTACATTTTTTTTAATTTCAAGAAAAATAATTTAGATTTTTTTAAATAATTTTCTAAATTATATGCAGCTATTCAAAACATGTACGTTTTTTGGGAAATCAATAAATCAAGTCATGTATTCTAAGGTTAAAGAAAGGATGCCTATACGCCTTTGGTTATTTATGTCTTTGATAAAGATAATATAAACTTTTCAATATGCAAGGTAATCATTGACTTTGTGAAAATTTAAAATTGTAATTTTTTTGTCAGGACTAAATTAATAAAGTAAGCAACTGCCTAGCGGTTTTAAAGCCTCGTGATTTTTTTTGTGATATTTTCAGAGCAACTTCATTTTGTATTTTCTTTTAATTTGCAAAGGTCATACACTTAAACTTGTTCAAATAAGATCAAGTATCTTTTAAATTTTGTAGCATTATTCAAATAGCATTTCTAATAAATTATTCTTTTGCAAACTTCATCTTTTAATCCTAAAAAATTTTTTTAAAGGATTTGTACCGTAATAATTAAAAAAAAATGTTCTATCTAATAATAAAACTATACTTAGATTCTGTTAAAAATATCTGTAATTTGTTTTTCTTTTTCACCATTTTGTTTGAAATCATATTTTAGTCCGAATTATGAGTTTTTCTCATAGGAGAGACACTGAAATCATCCTTCTGGAAAGTAATCATCCTTCGAAACAAAATGCTTTGTTATTTCAATTAGTTATTTAAAATTTCTTAGAAGATACTAAAATTAAAATCAATTAAAAATATCAAATTATGGAAGTTGAATACGCGAAAAGAGAAACCCTCGAGAATTGAATTACTTAAGGACTCCTAAAGGGTGTAATCTATTAATGAGATCCAGGCTGTAATATATTTTTTGGCTTCTTTTTTCGGATTAGATCTTCAATTTTTGAATTTAAAAATAAAATAAACAAAGATATTGAGTTCAGATTCCTCACCCCGTTCGGAAATCTATAGATTCCCGGACAAGTAGTACCTCTTATGTTGTTCTTATTACATTCCTGATGTGTGATATGATTTACAAAAAAAAAATAATAATAATAATAGTTTGATATATCCGTTTACAAATATTTTTATTTAACTTGATTTTTTTTTAATTTGTAAAATAATTTCATAATTTTTAATTAATACTTTAAACCGTTGAATACAATAAAAAAATTAGTTGATTGTTTAATTGGCTAGCATATACATAGCAAAAGTAATCAAGGGTGATATCTAATTTTAAGAAATTGTATTTTCTATATTACTTGGACCATCTGCTTTTGCTAATATTTAACTCAAACATACATACATAAGACTTCATTTTCATTCCAGTTTTTTCACTTCATTTTTTAAAATGAACAGATTTTAGCCCCCCCTCTTTATTTTTTTATAAAGAAGTAAAAAGTGTGAATTACAGTGTAATTTTTAATGTATGCCTATTTGCCTAAAGATATATTATCAACGGGGGGAAAAAAAGAAAAAAAATTATAAAGCTACCGATCAGTCTCTCCAAAAATACTGGTTTGAAAAAGTACAAGGGACCTAAAATCTCCCCGACTAACAGGTTGGGGGAGATTTTAGTTCGCAAATTACAATACATAACTTTATAATATCGCAAATTTAACTAATATAATCGATAACAACTAATATCGCAAAAAAAAATTTAGTTGTAAATTATTGAATGCAGTTCAAAATTTAGCTATAAATAAGACTGAAATCCAATAGCCTCAACATTAATAGTATTGTCATGTAATTCGTGTTTGATATAGAGGGCTTTAGACATCTATGTTATGTAACCATGACATAATTAACGACATTGAAATTTAGAATTATCTTTTCTTTCCTATAATTCTGATAAAGAAATTGTTTCACTACGATAATAATAAATCCGTTTAAAATGTTTACGATATATTTCCGCTCCAAATTATTGAATTCTTCTCTTTTGCTTCTACAACCCTTATAAAAAAGCGCATATATTTAGAATTTTCTTTCTAAAAGTAACAATAAGAAGGAATAAGTTTTTTGAAATAAAAATATTTGGTTAGAGTGGGAAGATTAACGTTAGTAACTTTTCATTTTATATGGTTGCACATTTGGCATTTTGTTAGGCAATCAAAAGTCTACTAGAGGTAAGATGAATAATCTGTAAATCATATATTTGTTTATATTTATTAATATATTTGTTTGTTTTATATATTTATATATATTAGTTTATATATTTGTTACATATATTTGTTTATATTATTCAAATACTGCAAACAAATTTTTCTTAGAATTCTATTAAGTCATTTGATGTGGACTAAAATCTAGACCATTATATTTAACAAAATTCATGTTCTTCCATTGTAATAAATGTTTATTATTTTTAAACTATTTTTTAAAATTATTTGAATCGACATATGGAAATATTGCAGTCAAACAGAAAAACTGGTGCCATTTTTCAATAAATATTCTGATAAAAATAATTCTATGATTTGTAAAAAAGTTTTATTGAAATTTTTGACCTAATATGGGTTGACTGTAGAAAAGGTTGGTCAAAATTAAAATTTGAGATTTATGTGTTAAATCAGCTTAATCTATAAAAGCACTTTTTTATACTACCAGAATAAGTTAGTGCAACAGATGAAAGAAAATTTCATTCCCTCCCCCCACTCATGCTGTCATAAAGAGAACTTTTTAAAAACAGGTCATTGAGTGACTTCTGAGCGAATTGTAACTTTTTAAATTAAAAATTTACATAAATACAGAAGCTAACAAATTTCTTCTGTTGCATGCTTTTTCAATATTAAATTGAAAAGCACCATCAAACTTTTTCAAAGTTAAAAAAGAGAGGTTAGAGCTTATTATTAATTATTATAAGTACTGAAAATTTTAAACATTAACTTTATCATTAAACATAACTTTAAGTTGAAAGCCTACGAATGAAAAATTCTGATAATAACACAAAACAAATCAGATTAACAAAATGATTTTATTTCTAGAGTACTCCTTTCAGTTAAAATAATAAAACTTTTTTTAGAACTTATTTAGAATTCAATAATAATAATAATAATTAATTTTTCAATAGGTAAAATAAAAATCTATTCGTTATAAGTAGAAAAGAAGAAGAAACAAATTTAATAATAATAAATAAATATTTTTGTAAAAAAAAAACTGTTAAGTTTTAATATTTTTTAAACAATTAATACGCACGAAATTCGCTCCAAATTGATTTAGAATTTTTCCTAATCTATTTGAATTTTAAAAAATTATGAACTACAAAAATTAGTATGATAATTTTAAAGGTAATTCTTAACACATTTATTTAAAAAATACATTTGATTTTAAAAACTTATAAAAATGGATCAGTTCTTTCTATTTATAGTTAAATTCAAAGCTACTGTAAACTAAAAACATTTCTAAAGGTGCATAGCAAATAAACATTATTATTATTCTTTTCATTTTTATTAACATTTTTTATTATATACGCGAACCGACAAAAATTTACAAGATGATAAAATTTCAAGTTTTGAAATGATAAAAAAAGTAGCTAATAAAATGTAATAATATAAAATAAAAAAATAGCAACATGACCGAAAAGTATAATATTCAAAAATATCAATAAATATAATTTTTTTTAGTTTAAAAGGCATGCATTACTTGAATTTTGTGTTTATAAATCACATACTAAAATCTATTTATACCTTTTCTTTTATATCCATTCAGCTCCTTGGTTTATTTATTGCACCAAACACACTGAGTATCTTTTTCCTTTCTATAATATTTCCATAATATTAAAACAATTCATTTCTCGGTTCCAGTCATTCTTTCAACTTAGCAATTGATCACTTCATCACTCCATAAAGGAAAAACAAAGAAACTGATCACTTCTTCAATCGACTCAAAAACTTGAAAGTAAACACGTCATAAAAAACAAATAAATTGACCGTCTGATTTGCTTTTTATTTACAGATTAGACAATTTCAGACACAACATAAATCAAACAAAGCGTCTTTCGAAAGCCGTACGGGGGTTGCCGACCCAAAGATGTTTACAGGAGTTTCTTTGTAGCACATGCTGTTACATCCCGAGGCAAATTATATCAACAGTTAAAATATGATGCGATAAGAAAGAGAAATTTCGGTCCCGAAGTTATCGCAAGCAGGAAGCGATACAAAATGTCTCGATGTTATGTCGGTCAGTACGATCACGGACTCTCACGTAATCAGATCAGAAAGAGTGATTTTGATTTAAGAATTTTAATCAAATTTTTGTAGAAAAATTTCTTGGAAAAAAAAACTAAACTTTCTAAAATAAAAAAAGTGAATAAATGCAGTGTTAATTAAATATTTGTGCGTAAGTAGAAAGTCGATACAATATTTTAACAAGAAATAGTTACCTTTTCAGGAAACAATTTCTTGATTTAAGTTCATATTATACAGAAAGTTAGGATTTCATTCATGGGTAAAGAAAATTTGGAAATAATAACCACAAAAATGATATAAAAAAATTCATACATGTATTAATAAAAACATTTGAAAATTTCCTTATTTCTAACCATTGTATAACCGATTATTTATTACATATAAAAAGGCTGTAAAACCGTTTTATAAGAGATACAAGCAAAAACATAAATTACGAAATGTTGAAGTGAGAAATAACACATTTTTAAGTTAAATTTCTGTTATTATATACACCTACATAAATAACAATACCGCGGGTGAATGATAATTTTTGAATGACATTTTATCATATTTAATATAAGTTTTATCACATTTTTTAAATAAAAAATTATTAAATTTTTTGACACACAATGAATAGAATTTTTTTCAAACGAATACATCAACGGTTTGTTTTTGATTTCATTATAGTATTACGTGAAATCATTAAACCTATTCTAAATCTTTAAACGAATCCTTATCCTTGAATTCTAAAATCGAAAACAGGGGAAACTTTACAATACAAACATCCTGAAATGCATGCAATTTTTTTGAAAATTGATTTTTAGAAAACAAGCTATTATAATAATAATAACATCATTATTAAAACTAAGTTGATGTGGTTTACCAACCTGTCTTTTTGTTCTGCAGCTCTATCTCTTTGTCTCCTGTTCTTGAACCAATTACTGACTTGAGTCGTGGTCAGACCCGTTGCATCGGCCAGATCCTTCTTTTCCCTTGGGGATGGATAAGGATTGTGGTGATACCACTCTCTCAAAATATTCCTGGACTTCTCCTTGAAACAATAACTGGTTTCTTCACCATCCCAAATCGTTCGGGGTAGAGGAAACTTCCTCCTCACCCTGTACTTCCCAACGGCCCCCAAAGGCCTGCCCCTCTGCCTTTCGGCCTCTATGTAGTGGGCCTTCATCCATAAGGCTTGTAATTTCGGGTGGGAGTTCTGTGTAAAGGTATGACTCTCTAAAATCCTGTAGAGTTCTTTGAAGTTACCACGATGGTAGGCCACCAAGGCTTTTGCCTTCAGAACACTCTCGTTCCTCTGTAGCTGTTCGCATGCTGGCAATGACCACAGAAACCGTCCCAGCCTGTCTATGTTCCCAGACTGCTGAAGGACTTCACAGACGCAGGCGACTTGCTCCTGGGTGAAGCCAAAAGATGGAAGATTATTGTTGCTGTTTGGAGATCCCGCGTTGTCGGACATATCGTTGCCGACGATCATGGGGACACCACGTATGAGGAAACGATAAGTGTTCTTTTGAATTATCCAATAAACTTTTTTCAGGTTACGTTAAGCAAAGAAAGGGATAAGTTTCCCGGCTGTCCCGTACAGACCTTTCGGAGGGATGAGCCAAGGAAATGAGCATCTTTCCCTTCCTGCGTTGTGTTGGAGCGTGATTTTTCGAGGTTGCCAAGAGGGCGTAGCATCCTCCTGAACTCCATCCGTCGGGATGCCGCCAATGCCGCCAAATCTAGAAGGAGAGGCGCAACAGGAGAATTCTTGTGCAAATGATATAGATTGGATGGTGCTTTTTTAAAAAACAATTTAATGTAATAAATAAAGCAACCTAATGCAAACGAGGATCAAAGCTCTTTTTATTTTGCTTTTGGCAAATTTCTTACATCGTTAGAAGAATATTTTACAAGCAAAAGTTATAAATAATTTTCTTTTATAGTGGCTCATAATTCAAATGGAATTTGGAATAAATATTAATAAAATAAAATCTACTCTCCTTATATTTTATTTGAATATGCACTACTTTAAAGTTTTAAAAGACATATCAAATTAAAATAGTAATTTGTATTCTTTAGATTCAATAATTCTTAGTTTATTATTCTATAATACTTATCTTATTGCTCTTAATCTTAATGCTGCATTTAGTATAAGACGAGGAATTAAAGAATTAAATAATAAGGATATTCATATCTATTTTCGGAATAAACTTTTTCAATGAAAACAAATTAAATCTTTATTAATGCCAAGTTTATTTTGAAATTTTAGAATTTTATTGTCCGTTAACCACAATGAATCACACAAAAATTGATGCAAATAAAAAATGAATTTAAAAAAATAAGAACTACGTGACATCTGATTTTTTGCACATTTTAAAAGAAGGATTCGTTTCATGCATTATATATATTTTTTAGTTCTTTATATTTGAATTTTAAATTATAATAATTATATTTTTTTAAATTATAATAGTACCTGAATATTGACTTGATATTAATCCTTCCTCAAATATGAAAAAGAAGACACAATGAGTAAACATCGCAAACAAAGAAATCTTTTTAAAACAACGTTAGAATTAATAAATTTTTATTTTACCATATAATGATTTTTTTAAGAAGATAAGTGTACTAATAGTTACTTATATAATGCCATGATATATATATATATATATAGAAACAAATACAATTTAATATAGTTGCATGTTTGAAAAAAAATATTTAGAAAGTTAAAATGTTGTGAAAAAGAAGGTAAACGGGTTTTTTGCATTAATTTTTTCTGCTTTTATTATTGCTTGTTTTAATTCCCCATTTTTCTATGCAATAAAGTGAGGCAAATTGTTCATCTTATTCCATAAAACATATTAAATATGCTCAAAACTAATTTTTTAAAGATTTCCAAACATTCTTTGAAAATCTTTTCTTCACAGAAAAAATATTCTAACTGATTTTCGTATAAAAAGATTTTTTTTTATTGTCGAAATAAAATTTGTCTTCATTAACTGATGACACAAAAAATACTATGTATTCTTTTAAAAATTCTGATTTGTAATTACATGCTATAAAGAGAAGATATGAGTGAATTCCCTATTTTTTTCCCTCTGGACCAATAAATAAAAATGTATTTTATACTTATTTATTATTATACTTAATTATTTTACATTAAGTTGAGTATGATTCATAAGCACTTTTTTTCAGATTTAAAAACGCAAGCAGAAATAAAATGTACTGGTAAAGTACTTCATATTATTTGAAAAAAAAATTACTCTACAAAAGATATTACTTTAGTTCCTTATAATTTTATTGATTTTTTTTAAGAGTAATTCAGAAAACTGTATCGTTTAACTAATTCTTGAAAGTAATTTTTACTACAGTTCTATTTCAAAGAATTTTTATTTATCATTTATTGATGCTAAATTACCTTCAATCATTTTGCTACTTAATAAAGTCTTTTTTTTTTTTTTTTTGCTGAATGATGATGATTGTGCCTTTAAAGGTTTCAAAAGCCTATTTATATATAAATGAAAATTTCAAAAGTCGTAGTACAAAGAAACCAATGAATTTTTCTTTCTCTATCAATAATATAATTGCAATTTTAATTTCAAATGACTTCGAAATATCTGAAACAACACGCAATTTTTTATTGCTTAAAAAATTTTATATCTCATTCACTTTTGTTTGTATGAAAAAAAGAATCTTTTATATTTACTTCTTTCAACATAAAGTTAATAAAAAATAAGAGAATATTTTTGAAATCTTTTACATTTTTTGAATAATTTTGATATTTTTTTTAATTTTAATTTTACTTATTGGGATATTCTATTTCTAACACCATCTTTAAAAAAAAACTAGAATTTCATTTTGAAATTATTTTTTCCCCTTATTTTCAGATTTGGAATATCATATCTGAAAAAATTAAGTGAAAAATAGGAGGTCACCTTTTCTTGATTCTGTGTAATAAATCATATGAAATTTATGAAAATGAGCTTGAATAAATAATTGCTTGATTATGTTTTTGGAGAAATTCTTAAGTTAATATATAAATATAGCTTATTAATAATTGCAGATTCAAAAGTTTTGCTTCTTATAAGAATGTAATAACAAAATTAAGGGAGAAATAAAAATTTAAATCTTTTAAAATTATAGAAAATATTTTTACATTATTGTTTAAAAGTTTAATAAATAAGTATAAATCATTTTAAAAAAATAAACAAACTGGTGATTGCTGATCACATAAAACTGAGGCCATCATTTTATCTAAATGCGATAAAATATAGATTTCTTCTCAATACGCCAGAAGAAATTATATTTTAATTCTTATAAACAGTATTTCGAAAAAATAAGTCCTAAATATACCCATTCACTTTCTGGCTTTATAAATATTTTACATTCTTCTTTTGGAGGGAAGGGAAGGGGGAAGGTAAGTAAAGATATTATGTATTATTTTGCCCCCCCCCAAAAAAATTAGTTTTGGACGACTATACTTTTTCCAAAACCACTAAGTCGATCTTTATTGCAAAGTTTGATGAACAAAATTAACAGTAGAAAATAAATATATTTTAACTGTTTTACTGTATAAAATATTTGACATATATCTATGAATATATAAATCTGTTATTCAAATGATTTCGTTCTTTTTTTGCATTTTGTAAGGTATGATTTAATCATGTTTTTTTCCTGTTTAGGTATATAGATATTATATATTATATAATAAAGTTTTTTATAAAACATTCTTTTTTTCCCCTCGATTTAGATATATTTCTTTTCGCCACTGCTACGCACTTTCCGAACCAGAGGCAACCCCGATTCTCCACTTTCATAAACTTATCTCTCTGTTCATTGGATAGAGTTTCCGAGTTCACCGGGCTGTTGTCATGGGAACCGGGATAGCTACGCGGTAAACCCCGCCTTTTAAAGGCCAATTTACGAGATATGCTTACCAGCCATTCAAATATCGATTCGGTATCAAATAGTGATTAAAGGATATGTTCTCCAATCCAATCAGTAGTGATAAATAGCATTCGGAAACGATATACATCCTTTTTACATGCTTGTATTGAGTTATACTCGAGTCAAAAAAAATACCATGCTTCAATTCTTACAGTTAATATCTTACAATGCATTTCACTGCATGTAGAGTCAAAGTAAGAAATTGCTTTATCAGCTAATGCAAAATGGAAAGTTTTCATCTTGAACAGTTGGCTTTTTTTTTTGGACAAGTAATAATCCGATTTTCACTGAAAATAACCATCAGGCCTGTTAAAATAAACAACAGAATTTAGTTGATTGTAAATATATTTAAGAGAAAAATATTATTTTTAAATAACTATGAATGTATAATTTTGATTTATATTCATATATAACAAATAATTATATTTTTAAATCTTAATAGACAAAAATATAAATTATCATTACAAATATTGCCAATAATATGTATATTTTCATATTATAGATTAGATCATCAGAGTATATTATTTCTATTATGAGTTTTAATTAATTCAAATTGATATTTCTGAAAGTTAGATTTATAAACCAATAAAAACTCGAAAGAATGCTAAAAGTTATTTAAAAGTAATGTCCAAAAAATTATTATTAATACGACCCAAAAAAATAAAAATATTTTTATGTTAATAAGTAATTTTGGACAAATTTACAAAGAAGAAATATTACAACGATCAAAGATATTAAGTGATTGTTTAATTAAATTGCATGCTTTGATTAAAACATATTATTTTAAATCAAACTATTATATGTAGTTAGTTAAAGAAAGTAATTATATGCCTTAGGGAATGGTAAAAATGTTCAGTAGCTTTGAAAATAAAATGCCAATGATAGATACTTGCAAAGAAAATGATTAAGTTATTCTTTTAAATTTGAGTCAATTTATGCTACATAATTAATTCTAAAAATTCTTACACTTTTATTTAATTAGGATCTTTTGTTCCATGACATTCTCTTCATACCATAAATATATATCATTCGATAACTCAAAAATTGACATAGAAAATTACGATCATTATATTTCGAATGACGCATAACTTGAATAACTTGATGCACAGGTGATCCATTAATGGTGTTTTAAATGAAGCACTACTCAAATATATTAATTACTTTTAAATGTAATATGATTGTATCAAGGCTAATTCACTGGGCATAGAAATGCACAGCATTAGCTTTCTCTAACACAATAGCATTAATGATTATGATCAGAGCCATTGTCATAATGAAATCATACAGCGACATTGTCATACTGAAAATATCACTAATGTTTAGCATAGTAATACTTCTTTCAATCTGAAGAATAAAGACACAAAAAATATTTCAAATGAATCCATTTCATTAGCCATTAATATCTCTATCATTGTTTTGATTTTTATAATAGTTATATTGCAATTATTGTTAATATTAATTAGCGACCATTAGTGAGTCGAACGTCGTTAGAACGTCGTTCTTCTAGTAGAATCATACAGCATTTGAAATTTTGCATGTACTGTAGAATACGGTTCATAATTTATGTAGTATCTCACAAGGTTGGAAGTACCTCTTAAAGGGTTTCCAAATAAAAATATTTCTTGTTTTAAATGTGGGTATACAGAATATTCCAAAAAATAACAACCACTCATAATCTTTCATAATAGATTCGGGATATAGATACAAGTTGATTTTTTTAAAACAGAATATGAAGTCCGAAACGGAAAGAAATGAATATAATTATTCAATAAAAAGTTTAAAAAAAAAAACCACTTTCCCTTTCTACACCATTTATTATCTCAAGGTGATGTAAAAACTTGACTACATCTTGGATGGACGAAACAGTGAGTTTATTTTAAGCGCCCGGGAAATTTTATTGCTGTTATAGTTTTAAACGTGCTTTGCAATTTCAAGTTATTGCAACCAGGTTTCGTACATTTTCCAGAAATGTTACCTTGTCAGAATTTGGATGGAAAAATAAGTAATTAACCACTAATAGAATTTCAACATAATGCCTTTCTTCCTTTTACTTTCCATAAAATTCTATAATTCTGTGTAACAAACCTTATCGAATTTAATGCGTTTTATTTTTTTGCATATAAAATATATAAAGAGCTCTTCGTAATTAATGTGGCATTTGGCATTTGGTTAATAATACACAAATGCATTTATTAGAAAGTATGCGAGAAAAATTCGGAGACAATGCTGGTTATTTTCTTGTATACAAAGCATACAAAGAAAGTATTGTTCTCATTATAAAATATGTACTAGTGTAGTACCTCTTTTCACCCCTGAGTAGAGAGTGCCTCCTTGTGGCGTTTTACAGAAGACAAGCAGTTGAGCGGTAGACCTGCATCCTGAGGTCGATTTTTTCCCTACGCGAAACCCTCGCGCTAACGCCGTATGCATTCGGCTGGAAACCGTGGAATTCCTCCACTATACGTTTTCTTTAACCTAATTTTCTGTGTGTGTCTGTAATAATAAGTGTTTGTAAATTTTATAGTGTAGCTGTGTCTGTGGAAATAAAAAAATAGTGTATTTAAAACCGGGCAGTTCCTTAGAAAATCACAACACACCCACTAAACGTGGAGATTTTTAAGAATCAAACTTCCGAAAAACTTGTTTTGGGAATTTTGTCTGTTCATCTTTCCGTGGAAAAAATAATTCAAAGCTGCTTCAAGAAAGACGGCGAAATTTGGTTTATGGATTTTGCACTAAATTTTTAGACATCAATCAAAATTTTAAACTGAAATGCTAAAACATTAAATAATTATTTTCTAATTAATATTAAAACAAAAAAAATCAAGAGAATTGGTTTCAGCACGTCACGTATCACAAAATTAAAGCTTAAAAGTAATTTTTATACCGATCAATAATAATTAAAAAATGGCAAAACGTTTTTACAGAAGTTGAACACTATTTAACTATACACTACTGATCAAAAGTATTGCAAGTTTGAGAAATTTCACGTTTTTTCAAGAATAAGCCCCCAAAAGTAATATTTTTTTCATTTAAAGTTATATTTTCTAGTATAAATGTGGTGGAGAAGTTACAAGTTATTGCGTCTCCCATTGTGAAGCAATCTTCTGCAACGACTGGATCATCCTGGTAGTTTATTGTAAAATGCCAAGAATTTCATTTCGTTTATCGCGCTGTCAATGTACTTTCACTGTGCATTGCTTTTAAATATAAACTGTTCATTTCTTTTTAAAACGTATGAATTAACTCGCGAGAAGCACCGGGCATTATTTTAATGCATCAAGAAGACATTTCAAACATTAGGATTGCCCATCGGTGCGACTGCATTTCAGTCGACTATTTCACGCCTCATAAAGAGATGGAAAACCGAAGGAACAGTAGATAAAATGCCTAGAAATTGTCGTCCAAGGTTATCTTATAAGCGTGTCGATGCTACGTTGACGCGATTATGCCTTAAAAATAGATTTCAAGTTCTGCTACACTTGCAAGAGAATGGAATGAGTCCACGTCTTTCAGTGTCAGTCTCAGAACAGTTCGCAGGAGGCTCTGTGAAGCTGGTTGCAAGGCACAAGTACCTAGAAATAAAACCAATAACGATAAAAGCAATGCGGAAATAACGGTAGGAGTGAGCCGTGTACAAAAATTAGAGTATTTCGGAATGAGGACCAGTTATATTCAGCAACGACTTTATTTTGTACAGGGAACCATGAATAGTGACAAGTATGTTGGTGTGCTGAAGAATCAATTGCTTCGTAGTGCTCGTGACATGTCCCCAAGGCAGAAATGGATATTTCAGCAAGATCTAGTCCCCTACCATACATGGAAAAAGTTAAGTCAAACTTCACAATTAATTTTAAATTTAATTTCACTTCAGCTCTGGCCTGTATATCGAAACATTCGTTATTTTATTTTAAGGCTGCATTTGCAAAACAGGGTATTCATGTTTTGCATGGCAACGACACTCGAAGATTCAAACACTATTGAGAATTTATGGAGTATAATGGGAAAGAAAATACCTGAGAATCATCCCAGAGCAAAATGAGTACTTCAGGAAACATTACTTAAAGTTTGTAACCATGAAATACTGAAAGAAGTGTTGCAAAACCTTGTGGATTCCATGCCTAACAGAATGGCTGCTGTGATCGAAGCTAGAGACGGCCCAACCAAACATTAAATGATTTTTAGTTAGCTTGAACTTTTTTTACTATCTTTTCTGATCAAAAGAACTTGAAATTTTTTTCTTTGCTTCGTTTTATTCCGGGGAACCAAAACGGATTCCGATGTTGATAATCTGTGCATTTTGCTTGCATTTTATTCTTTTTGAAATTAAATAAAAACATTTTCAATGACTTAATTATATCTTGCCTTTCGGCTAATTTAACATATTGACATTAACAAAACATCACTTTAAGTGAAAAAATATTGCTTTTTAGGGGCTTATTCTTGAAAAAACGTGAAATTTCCCAAACTTGCAATACTTTTGACCGGTAGTGTAGAAAAGAACATTTTTTTCAAACTAAGAAACGATGTATCTTTTTAGAACTATACAGCAACATGATATAAAACTTATGAATGGTAATTATTTAAAAATGCCTGAATAATATTATAATTTTTAAATTTAAATGATACTTGATTGTAATTTAAATAGGCTCGAGCAAACGGTTAACTTATATTCAATGAAAGGAAATTAAGTTATTCTGAAAATACCTCGAACAAATTTTGAAACCTCGGTCCCACCGATCCCAAATGCGAGCCCTCAGGCAGTTGCCTATTTTGCTTGTTTCATAATCCGGTCCTGATAATCAACCTTAAAAATTCACAAGAGAAAAAAAGCATTTATTCTGTTTGAAGAGAACAAATGCTTTATTTTTTTTAACTTACAAATATTTAAAAGAACTCTTTACTGATAGCACTGAGAAGATAAGCTTTATGTGGAATAAACTGCTGGACTGAAGTGCATTTTCAGTTATTTTTTAACCAAACCCTCAAGAAAAATCTAAATTATTAAAGAATCTGATTAAATAAATGACGGCCCGCAAACTTTAATTAATAATTTGAAATCGCTGTAAAAAAATCTTTCATTGTTATTACTTTATAATCAAAGCATTTGGTTATAATTAATTTTTTTAACATTGCAGAAAATTATTATTTGCTCTTACTCTGCTAAAAATGGTACTTTATGTATAAAAACAATGTATTAAATTTATGAATTGCTCCATTTACTCCAATCATTTTTTGAATAAAAGAAAAGGAAAATTAAGGTGAAAAAAGGAAAAATCCATCTTTCTCTTCTCCCGGTATTTAAATCGTTTGTTAACAAGCAACACCTGATATCTCAATTCCCCAAATTTTATAAGAAGAAAAAACTGAATTCTTCGCAAGTTATAAAATATTTGACGGATTTGTTTTTCACATCCATAATAATAAATCCTGTTTGGCTTTTCGTTCGTACCAGACACGGGAAAAAAATCGTTACATTTTATTATTGGCTGCGGAAATTCAGTTATTTTTTTTTTATATTTCTCTTGTAAAATTTAGAAAATTTAAATAGTTGTTGTTGTTTGTTAAAAGATAATATATATGCATTATTGCTCGTTGAAAATAACAATAATAATAATAAAAAAAGCAACTTATTACGAAAGGGTTTCCTTTTTCTAAATATCTGTAAACAAATCGGAAAAATATCTATAATTGATTAAATTTACTTTAATGAGCCTGCCATTTTAAATTTATTTAGTATATATTGCTGGAGCAGTCTGATTTTATATAGGTATATTGCAATAAACTTCATCTAATGTCGGCTTATTAATAAATATTTTTTACAATAAATATCAATTATCAAGACTATCTTTTTAACTATCAAGACTATTTATTTTCTGTTCAAGTATATTTTGAAACTTTTTATAGCATTATCGAATCTCTACAGAGAAGAAAAATTTGGGTGGTGGTCAATGTTTCACGTTTCTAAAACGGCGATTTAAAATTTTACATCGCTTTACAGAATGAATTATGCTAAATTTATAAAATTGAGTATTGTCAGTTCGTTAGCAATACTTCAAAAGTAATTTTTTTTGAATAATTATAAACTAATATATCAAACAAAGCCTAAATGATTTTACTGATTTTTCTTCTAAAATTTCTTAAATTATAAGAGTTAAAATAATGTTAATATTATAAATGTTAATGTTATAACAATGTTAATTTTATAAATGTTATTCTTCTTATTTCATACATATAAAAGTGACATTTTATTTAATTTATCATTCGACATTGAACTTTGACATCACTTTTTAATTTTTTTTTATAAGAAAGAAGGTATTGATATCCCAACCACCCTGAAGATATAGAAAGCGTTTTGCTACTTTTCGACGCAACATATGACTAAAAGGCGAAAAAAAAAAAGGTATTATATGCCTATGGTATTCTTTACATTTACCTACTGAACAGAATAGACGACGAAAAAAGGAAATTGTGTCCCTGCCATCAATTATCCTCGTTACGCCACTTTTTCCTGTCAAAAATTCTTCTTAAAACCAAAAGAGGGAAAAAAAGTCATTCATTTTCTTTAGCAACAGCACAACTATCACAATTTTAGTTTGAAATAAAAATTTTGTCATAACAAAACTGAAATTTATAAAATTTGTCTAGGAAAGTCCGTCGTTAGTCCAGACAATGGTAATACATTCATCTAGTTGGGTTAAATTTAATTTATGGCTTTATTATTAGAAGTTTAGCGCTTTTTCTGGATTGGTTTAAATCTTGCATTCGGCTAAATGTTCAGCTGTATATTCGTGCTTATGTGAGTTGGAAACTCATATACCTAACAAACTAAATGGGTGAATTTAGCATGATATTTAACCCAAAAAAAATCTAAATTTTATCAAATTTTAGATTAAATGCGTCATATCGTTAATTATATGAATTTTACACGGAATTTTTAAATTTCTACCAAATTTTGAATGAAATTTATTCAGTAGAAGTCTATCTATTACAAATTAAAATTAATTAATTACAAATTAAAGTTAATTTTTAGATTTCTGCGAAATTTTGAATGAAATCCATTCAGTAGAAGTCTATCTATTACAAATTAAAATAATTATTAGAAAGCGTACAGAGCTAGAGAAATAAAATTGATACAAAATCTAAGCATCTAAAATGTCAATAGTTATCAAATTTGGAGTCAAATAGCTGACGATCTGTTTGTCTGCATGCATGTAAATTTTATAATTCGAAAACATAAAAAGTTATACAATGAAATTCGTTAAATTGGATAATGCAGATTGTTGTCAGATTTTTAACTAAATCTTTCAAAGTATCGATCGCCTGTTTCTCTGTAATTTGCATGCAAATAAACAAGATAATTGAAAAACACAATGACTTGAATTAAAGAAAATGAGTTTATGATCTTTTGACCACAATTGTAGTTCATTGTCAAATTCTTGTTTCAATCGGCTGAGAAAAAAACGGAGTTCAAATTTTATATTCGATTTTCTGGTGTTTTGCATTAATTGCATGCCAGTGATTAATATAAAGTATCAAAGTAAAACAAATACTGACAAGCAATTAGTACAAAGCCAGAAGATTATCAGAGGATATTTTGTTAGCACATTTCATCGCCTTTGTTTTTTAAGAGCAATTTTTTTTCTTCTTCAGAGATTGGAGAAAAAATGGTATGGATAGATGGAACCGCATTATGAACTGGACATAACTTCGCTATACCTTCCTATAAACTTGTTTGTGATTCTGGGCTTTATTTCATATTCATTTTTGCCGTTTCTCCGTTATTCCACCTCTCAACAAGATAGAAATAATCAGCTTTTTGTCCATACGAGACGCATTTATTAGTTGTGATAAAACATAACAGATTGTGATCACTATAATTGGTAAAATTGAGTAAATTCTGATGGATTGAATTTCAGATCTCTTCACCTCCTTGTGGAGCATGTTTAAAAGTGTCTTTAAACTCCAGAGAAAGTTATGAAAATGAATTTTCTGTTGAAAAGTTGACCAGATCTTCACACATTGATTTATACTCTTCAATTCGTAGGAGACTGCTTTATGCCTAGCTGACGCTTTAATGCATTTTTGAATAAGTATTTGCTCCTAGAATTTCAGCTATAAAGAGATTTTCAAAACTTCAATTCAGTAAATCTAGAATTCTTTTATCTTTTCATTCCTCAAAATCCTCTTTTCTAATCTAATTCCACTACCAATTTTAATATTTCCTTTTCACTTATACTACAATCACATTTTTTCTTAATCTGTATATTTCAAAAGTTTTTTTAACTTTAAATTTGAGATAAAGTGAAAAATATGAATGGTGATAGAATAAGCATGGTAGTTTAGTAAGTACCAGTAGTTGATTATAAGAAACATTTTTAAACATTAAAGTTCTTTTCTTGAGTTTTTTTAATGCAATTCAATGTTCAATCGGTTTCTCCATAAATAAAAAGCTTTTCTATTGCTGCCTTTATAAAACGAAATTCTAGTTGAATACTATGTAAGATTTTAGATCTTCAAAATATGGATGCGTATTTTGTCCTATATTCTAGTAATTTAAATGAAGTTCCAAACATTTTAATCCTTAACTGATTTGATGAAATAGGAGCTGCATTTGTAACTTGATATCTGCGTTAATTCCAGCCTGATCAAATAATGGATTTTTATTTCTGTTAACTTTAAATGATGTTTATTCATTTATTCGCTGATGTTTGCCAACGAATGCACACAGCATTTGTGGAATAATAATAGAATTCATCTGTCGTGATCTTCTATATTACAAGGATTGTTTGGAAATTTCTTATGGTTTATCTAACAATTATTTTAATGAAATAATTGTAGAAGAGAACGCATAAATCTGGAAGCAGGAGCTTGTTAAGAAATTCATTGTATATTTTATCTCTCTAACAACATAAACAATGCTGTTAAATCTAAATATTTTGGTAGCTATTTGACTTGCAAATTGAAAGAAAATGCTAAAAAAAACCCGCAAAAAATGTAACTGAATTGACTCATTTATTTTTATTCTGAAAACAATGTGTAAATCAAGAATATAAATTAGTGCATATTCTTTTTTCGCTGAAAAAAATTAATTACTATGCAAAAAAAAAAAAAAAAAAAAAATTGTTAAAATCCGTTTGCTTTTTTTTGCCATTATTATTAATAATAATACAATTAGTATAATTCCTGAGACTTATTCTGATAAATATGTACGCAATATTTATGGTCGTAAACTAATTATTAGCTAATCTTGTTAATTATGCATCTTAAGGTTACATTTGCAATATTTTTTCAAAATCTACATATAAAAACTACATCATCTATTAAAAAGCAACACATCTAAAAGTTTTTTTTTTTAATTTAAGCTTACTCATGCCCTAATTTTACAAATTCCAATGTTGTTTCTTACCTTTATAGATAGATCACCATTTCATACCACTTCAAAAATGAAGGTCTTGCCTTAAAAATTTAAGAAAAATATTGTAGAATGCTTAAATTTTTGCAGATATATATTGATTGTGATATTGCAATGCATGCTAGCAAACAATTTTTATTTTGAAAAAGAAAATGTTTTATTTGCACTCTTTATTTCATTAAGATCAATTTTGATGCTATCAAATTTTATATATTCTGATTTAAATCTTCTTTATTCTTCTTTTCAATATGGTGGGTCTTTTTTCTTTCTTTTTTTTCCCTCCAGAAATTTGTCCAT
This sequence comes from Argiope aurantia, assembly GCA_026543865.1. NCBI lineage: Eukaryota > Metazoa > Arthropoda > Arachnida > Araneae > Araneidae > Argiope > Argiope aurantia. The sequence goes on from JAPMOR010065854.1 coordinate 229,561, forward strand.
TTTGCCCTTTTTTTTTTCCCTTCAAGGATTTTTTAAATATAATTACGAAGAAGGATTGTGTAAAAAGATAAAAATCATAAATCTAAGTAATAATATATTCAAAGTATTAACTAAGCAAATTTCGATGCCATCTACAGTTAATTTTTCAGAAGTACTCTAAACTTCTAATAGTAATTTAAAAAAATAATGCAATATCGCAGGAATATATATATATATATATATATATATATATATTCAGTACATCAAAACTGCAACCATGAAGATAAAAAATTTCAGTTGAAAGTAATAGATGATAATAAAATAGAATTTTAAGTTAAAATCAGATCATAATCAAAACATTTTCTTTATTAATGTCGCTCAGATTTTTTTTCTCAGTAAAAAATTAACTCGTTTTTAATCAGCTTCTAGATATTTTAACTTAAATTACGTACAACCGAATTCATTGGCGTGGCAATCCAACGGATTTTAAATGTTAAAAAATATTTGGGCAATTATTTCATCTTTTTAATCTATATTTGACGAGAAGAATTAATAAATAGAATTGCTTACCTTCTCCGCTATTTACCAATACTAAATTAATTATAAGGATTCATTTTATATAAAAGGTTAGATAAGGATGGTTGCTGTGGCAGAATACCAGATAGCCTTGCTGTGCCACTTGTCGAAAAAATCCGATTAAAAGATGTTTGGATTATTGATTATTGCTCCTGATTAGCAATATTAAAAGATGCTTTTAACAACGAATACTCTTATATATATATATATATATATATATATATATATATATATATATATATATATAAAAAGCATATATGGCCAAACGTCCTCCCGTTGGTGTGGCGTGGTGTGGAGACGGGGGTGCCAGCTGCGTTGTCGTTCTCGCCATTTCACTGCGGTTCAAAATGACGAGGTCCATTCCCAAAATAGCCCTAGTGTTGCTTTAAAACGGGACGTTAATATAATTAAACTAAACTAAAACTTCACAACTTCAAACTTTAGTTTCTTTGTATGTAGGGATGTATTGGTTTCGGATTGGAACTTTCAACCGCAGCTCGAAGCAAATACGTTTAGGTATAAAAATGTTAATTAATGGAACATAATAAAAATTTGGATTAAGGATTAAGACATTTAAAGTTAAAGAGAGGCAATCAATGAGCAGCCAGCAGGATTGTAGATGCGGTTTTTTTTATCAACAGTGGAACTCACAAGTTTCTATAATTCCTGAGAAAACCGACACGTATTATCTGCAGTCGCTTTCAACGCAGTTGCTATAGTTTCAATGAAAATATTTAAAATAGTGTTTACTTTTGAGAAAATGTAAGTTATAAGAATATCCACTTATAATTTTCAATATGCATTGAGTAATGGAATTTATATTTCAATAGTATCATCATAAATTTTCATTTCGCTCTTTAATTGTATTTCAAGAAACGCATTATTAAGAACCTTTCAACCTCCTTACGATAATTTTAAAATTTAGTTATAAGCTAACTAACTCTTCTATCGCTTATTGAGAGAGGTCGGGTCAAATCTGTAAACAGGAAACACTTGAAAAAAAAACGTCCATTTAAAATTTTATTCAGACATTTGACCCAAACACTTCAATTATGGCTGGACTAATCAAGAGATAAAAGTCTTCTCAAGCAAATAGCGCTCCGTTTTGACTGAAAAGTTTGAAAAAAATATGGAGGAGGTCAAAAAGGCTCACCCAACCTTGAGACTCTTTTTCCCCAATAAGTCCGTTATCGTCTATTACATCACGGAATTGCTGACTCGGTCTTATCCTTGCAAACTGCAGAATAAAGAAGACCAAGAGATGAAAGACGAGAATCAAAACAGTTACGTTAATCAAAATGAAGCATACGGGGAATAGTTAGTTCGGCTTCAAAAAAGCGAAAGGAATTTCTTCCGCAGTATCCAAATACGTCAGCTGCACTCCTTTATGATCTTTAAAGAGTGGCGAGGACTTTCCCAGATTTTTGACAAAATAATAGTGACGGAGAAGAGGAGGAGAAACAGCCACCCCGTCTTTAAACTAACAAAATTTAATATTTTTAAAAGAAATTTAAATTTTTAGCATAAACAATGACAGCTTTCTAACTATTGATCAACTCATTTTCTACTAGTAGTAAGGTCGTAAAATCATTTAAAAACCAGCGATAGTGGTCTCTCAAAGACTTTCTCGCATAATAAACTTGCCATGCCAGAGAATTCCTTACATGGTATTGGTGTGCAATAGTTATGAATTATTAACTTTTAGCGAGAATTTAGAATTTTTAACTGAATCTATCATGCCATCCTTGGCGAGTTATTTGGCGATGAATCCTTGGCATGCCTTAATAATAACCCAAAATTAATTCTTTTACATCCTTTTCTTGAAACAAAAACTTTTTATACGAAACTGTACTTGCAGTCACAAAAACCCATACCAAAATTGATATATATAAAGCACTGCCTTTGTGAACTATCCATGCGTTTACATGTTTCTGAAAGTACAGACCGACAGACAGACAGCCCGTAGTTGGATCTGGCTCAACATTTGATTGGTGTCTACACTATAGATGTTAAATCCAACTTTATCTATCTTACTCGCTTTATTTTGTAATTATAGTGTTAATTTATATTCGAACAGCCGGGCTGATGGACTTCCTCTGAACAGATTTTACTCAAAATTTGGAAGAAATCTGCACATTTGGTTTAAGGACCGTATACAGAATTACAACCATATAGCTCAGCCGTATATTTTTGCTATAGACAGATAGTCGGACATTTCCCAAACATGCGTTTTTCAAATTCAGGGAAGTTTAAAACGTGGAGATTCGTCAAAATATCGGGTTCGAATTTTTTGATGATTACTATACTTTCCCTATACAACGTATACGAAAAAGTAAAAAGGTTTCCTTTATACGATCGCTGCACACGTCCAGAGTAGTATACATATACATAGTGGCGGTTTTCTAATTAGGCAGACATCTAGACCTACTGGGCAAAAAGGGGGCATCAAGCTTCTCGATTAAAAAATTTTATTTGTTCGACAATCAAGTAATTTAGTAAAAAAATAAACATTCTATTAAAATGATAAAGTATTTGACATTAACATTTAATAAAGCATAACTGGCTATCTTCCTATATCTTTGATTGCTTTCACTTGCTTATTAGAATATTTATAAAAACATAACCTCTACTTCAATAACTTTATATACACGCATCGATAGTGCCGGATAGCCTGGTTGGCAGGGCGTTGGATTCGCGTCCCTTGGGTTACGAATTCGAACCCGGCCGGTTGAAGACTCTCCGTGTGTAGTGGCTAGTGCACCTATGGCGCACCTTGTGTCGTGGTCACAAAGTCCTCCACATTGAGAATAATACCACTTGGAGTACTGGATTACGGGTGATAATTCTCTGATTCAGGTCTAAATTTCGATCTATGCATGAATGAAAGCCGGACCCTTAAAAAGGGTTGTGACGTGTGTGTAGCTAAGTCGTACTTTTGGCCCTAGATGGCGCTACTGAAAAGAACACGAGATTCACCCTTGGCTGAAAATCACTGACTTCTAAAGTCAGTGGGCTTGTCTATGACAAGTGCCATTAGAAACAATATTGCTTTGCGTCCAGTATGAAGTTGTAATAAATAAACTAATACATGTTCATTTAGTTACTAATAACTAAAAAATATGAAATTAAAGTAAATCATTAACATATTAATGAATGTGTTGAAATGCACAACTAAACAGTTCATCTTATTAAAAGAGGCGCTTCTTAATATGCTCTGCCAAGGGCTGCAAAATGCCTAAATCCGCCATTGCAGATTTGTTACGGAATCGCTGCATTCTATTAAGCATTTTTACTAATTATTCATTTAGGATTACGAAATTTTTAATGCATATGCATTAAAATATAAATACATCATATCTTTAAAGAATCTTTAAAACAAATATATTGTTTTTAAAAAACTGAAGAAACTGTAATTTAAAAAAAAAAATTAAAATATTCCTTGTGATTTAAATTTGCTATTATTTTTCTCTAATTATCCTATATAAATTTATTTGGAGCAAAACGTATAATTTTGTAATTCATATTAAATGCCAATTTTTTTAGAAATATTTTTATGCACACCCACCGATTTTTTTCGGAACTAAAATTGGCTTTTAACTACCTAAAAAAGCTTAAAACATAAAGTTTTCTTTTAATGTTTAATAGGAATCTTCATTATCAATTTATTTACTTTCGTCAAAAATTAAGACACCTGAAACATTTCAAAGATATTTAAATCTACTTTGAAAAATGTTTCGAGAAAAGTTACTAAAATGTACTTTATTTTTCTAGGCCTTTTAAATATTCGTTTTATTGAGCTATAAATATTTTAATGCTATTTTAGTTGAATATAAATATAATTTTGATGATGAAAGAATAAAAAGAAAATTTTATATTTTTACACATTTTTGCTTATTTTAAAGTCCACTGTCGTCTTAAATGCATTAATTCATAATATTCCATAAATAAATGAATAAAGAGTTCATATCAGATTTCTGTCAAATTAGAGATGAAAAAACAACATTCATGCCATATTTAAACTAAAGTTAATGTTTAAAGCTCAATGAATCCGTTTCTCGGCATTTCACAATGGTCCCCATTTATTCCACTCAATATTTAAAAATATTCCTATTTTTTCACCTTTTTATTTTTAAAGAGATTTTTTCTTAAAATACTTTAATATTTTATCATAATTTTTCTATTCAATTCTTTATAAATTAGCAGATATTTAACAGTTTGTTACTTAAAATTAATAATTTCTTAGAAAATAAATTCAGTTTACAGATATTTAATTAAATATCACAATTAAACATAATGATACTTGAAATACTTTTTTTGAAACAAAATTAAAATTTTAGTATTTCTTTTTGTAAAATATTTTATAATATATAGTTTTTCCAATAATTTTTAGTTTACATTTTTTTGTCCTAATTTAAATTGTATGATAATTTTTAAAAAGATATATTAACAAGTAAAAAAGAATTTTTTAAATGTAATTCTGTTTTTAAAAGTCAAAATGTTTGTTAGGCAAATTAAACTACCTTTTGAATGAATTTATGATAATTATTTTTAATACATTTCTTAGTTTTCTTCCTCCTTTGCCTGGAAATCTTTTTTGATCATTTGAAAGAATATAAATTTAAAAGGCTTCAATGATTTTTTTAAAAAAAATATTTCATGGCACAATTATAATTAATTCCCTTGTAAACTTTCCTAAAAATAAGGAACAAGATTATTGCAATCAAAATCATTATTTCTACCTACTGTAATAAAATTATTAAAATACCATGATACAAGAAGATGAGAATTTCATGTTCTTTTTCGTACTTTGATAAAAATTCAAGAAAAATAAAATGTCTATATAAAGGATTCTTATAATCATTCAGTAAGGATTCTTAGAATAAAAGTGCTGGAATTATTTTACTTGTTGCTATTAATCTGAAAAAATTTTAATGTTGTTAATCTTGCTCGAACATCTTAATAATTGATTAAACTGATAATACAATTCGTTAAAGATTAAATCTATATCATTATATTGCAAACTTTATCAAGGGACCATGACTTATTTTATTTATTTCTTGTTAAATAATTTTCCTATAGGTTTTACAAATTATTCGAGTTTACATCACATGCAAGAATTGATTAGCATTTATGTATTTTGGTTTTTTAAGTAGTAAATATTGATTTGTTATTTTATTTACTGTTGCTACAAATTTAAAGATTTGCGATTGATTTCTAAGTCAACAGATTTTCTATTGTAAGTGATTTCATATTAGAAATATTTGAAATTGCGCGTACCTTTTTCAAGTATTCATTTGAAGTCTTCTTTCTGGTTGAAATAATGATTGACATTTTTTCTGTTTTCTATTAATAATCTTGCTCATTTTGCACTTAGGAATTTTCATATCCTGCATTTCACAATATTTATTAATTCTGGAATAAAAAAAAATTTTTTTCGGAAAGCGCAATTGTTTTTTTTTTTCCTATCCACAATTTGTTTATACGTGACGTTTATAAAAAAGAATTAATTTAAATAAAAAGACCATATTTATCGTTTCAAATAAAAAACTGTCGCCAGAAATTTTTATTCCAAAACATTTACTTTTTAAAAATATTTTATCGCATTTGCTCTAAAAGTGTGTAAATAACCTCTGCATTCTTTGTATTTTAATTTTATTGTAATAATGCTTTCTGCTTTTCGCACTTTTATTCTTTGATTTTGACCTTCATTATTCTTCGATAAAAATTATGATCGATTATATAAAACCTTATGAAATCGTGTTTACAAAACTTCTTATTTTATTATTTCCTGCCTCTAAAACCGTAATATATTTTATAATTCGTTATTAAGATTATTATTACAATTCAACATTCGATTCATAATCAAATCTTATATTTAGGTTTCCTTAAATTTATAATCACATGGCACTTTTTGTTAAAACAAATTTAAAATTTTATAAAAACTAACTGATTAATTGATAAATAAGTTTTGAAAATATTCAATAATTTTATTGCCAGGAACAATACAGCTGTACAAAATTTCAGAATAGTAAAGAAATAAGAAAGAAAGTAATTGCAAAACCGTATAGAAAATTCTATCTTGGTAGAAATGAGACATTTCAGTTAAATAAACGAACGTCAAAAAAGCTGAAATTCTCAAATATAGCTGAATTTTTTTCGGTCGAATACATCAGCATTGATACAGCATCGCAAAAATTGTACCTTCATACGTTCTGTTTGCAAGATGCAACAGTCAGAAGACCACATACAAAAAAAAGTCCCAATCACATTCTTTGCAAACATAAAACAACAACGCAGAAACTGTAACCTTCAAACACCCTGAACAAAGACCAAATAACAAATTTTGAAGCAGTGCAGATATATTCAAAGAAAGTTAGGTCTATTTGATTCAATTGGCGACCTTGATTGTATATGTCATATATACACATGAGTTCTTCATGCATATATACTCTCCTCTTCTTCATGTGTTAACATTAGAATGTTTATTGGTAGAATATTACCAGTAAATAGCATCATACATATGGCATGAGATAAAAATCTCATGCGGCACTTTTGGCACTTAGTTACCTTTTTGGTTAATAAGAATTGCTAAAATTTTTTATCAATACTTTGATAATATTTTTTAATTAAAAATTAATCTAAATGTTTAAGTTTTTTCCTCAATAGATTCAGAACACAAAAGCCATTCTAAGATTCAAAAAATTAGGTTTTCATTAGTATAGTAATTTTATTTTCTTGTAATTTTTTTTGATTTAAATAAATATTTCCAAAATACTTTTAGGTATAGTTTATAACAATGTTTCACATTGCTTTAGATAATGCATTAATATACACACATACGTTGCGATGACTTTAAATATACTTTTTAGGGCACATATCTCCATTGTTATAATTAAAAATTAATTTTTAAAATTAATATAACGATAAACGATTATAGAACGATGCTTTACGCTAAAAGTTCAATTCTTTTTTTATTTTATTTATTTATTAATTATGTCTTTTTTCTATTTGTCTTTTTTTCTTGTTCTAAAAGATGATTAAACTCAAATATGCTTCAAATTATTTATTATTTAGTTGTCACAGATATAGATTCCCTGATATTTATTAAAAAAAAGCAAAAACAGCATGAAGCCCACTCACAAAAAAATAAGTAGAAATCTTTTGCATTTTAATCTGAAGTGTTTGTTTTCATCTCAAGAGTATTTCCCTTATCTGTTTAGAAACCTATCACGTTGAGATTAAAAGTGAGCAAAATTAATATACACTGTATTTATCCCAAAGTATATAATTATCTTCTATTTTCGTCATTGGCCTTCGATCTAAATATTACAAATCAAAGAGGCACACTGAAGAACTGTTGCCATTTTTTATCAATCGGAGTTGAAAAGTAACTTTAGATAGCGCAATGAAGGCGTTGAAAGAAAATATAAATGATCTCTTTCGCGTCTCATTTGTAAAGACCATGTGCTGATTTATGCATTTTGGCATTTCCTTGAGACATAAGCACTCTTCAAGGCGATAGTTTTGAAAGGAAAAAATTCTTTAGCACCCAAAGAGAGTCATTCTAAGGTGACGAAATGTCCCAGTTGTCCGGGAAAATTACCTTTTTTCGATTTCGTTCCAGAATTGAGAGAAAAAAAAGTCTCGAATTTAACTACCAGAAAATAATTCATATTAAAAAGCGAGTGATATATATTGGTTTTTTGAATTCAAAAGATTTAATTTTTGAAGAATTGATCATCTTGACCTTTACTATACATAAAATATGGTCACACAAATATAGTTAATAGA
>JAPMOR010065856.1:0-13304 GCA_026543865.1 Argiope aurantia
GTCGGGTGTTCCCAGGAGGATGTAATCGTGCCGCAAGGCTTCTCCCCAAAGCATCCCACAGATGTTCTATTGGATTTAAATCAGGGGAGCACGCCGGTCAATCCATTCGAGTGATATCTTCACTTTCCAGGAGCTCCTCAACAGCATGAGTCCTGTGTGGCCGTGCATTGTCACCCATAAAAACGAAGTCTGATCCAATGGCACCTCGGAACAGGCGCACATGGGGAAGGATCACCTCCTAACAATAGCGATCTCCAGTTACAGAACTTCTGTCGAAAACGTGGAGCTCAGTCCGCCCGTTCATCATAATGTCACCCTAGAAGACAATTCTAGGACCAGCGAAACGGTCTCTTTCTGTGATGTTACAAGCGATTCCCAACGCCAGTTGATTTGGAGAGAGGTCGGGACACGGTTTCATCCCAGTAAATGATATTCCATTTAATTTTTGAAATAAATTTTATACAAAACTAAACATTTTAATCAATTGTTGTTAATGTTGATGCCATAATGGATATTAGATCAATAATTTACGCTTTCAGAAACTGATTATAAATTTCCAGCTAAATTTTGTGCAGTATATTATTGAGTAAAATAGCGGAAGTTGTCTCCTCGAAACTTATTTGCATACTCTTTAATAAATTTGTTACCCTCCCCCTATCTTCAAAAAAAATTATCGATCTGGACAAGAGTTTAGGTTTTTATTTTCAATGTATCTTTATGTAGCATGATCTTTTTATGCCTGGAAATATAGTAAAGAAAACCAGTACTTGTGCATTAACTGCGTGCTGCCAGCTAACTATAGTTACAAAAAAATCAAACTTTGGGGGAAAATCTAGTGTTTTTTCTGAATTCAATCAGTGATCTTCGGCATTTTCTTCATTGATTAATCGCTGGCGATTAAAACAGCAGGACCAAAAAATCAAATACAAATTTTGAATACCTATTTACGGTCAACTGAAACCAAAATTTGATATATAGCCAACTATTATAGTCAAAAGATCACATAAAAAATTTAATTTATTTAACTCATTTTGCTTTTGAGTTATTGTGTTAACATTTGGTTCCAAATTTGATAATGTTTTACGCTTTAGGTGCTAAATCTCTGAACCAAATGTTACCATCTAAACCTCAACATTTTGATGTTAGACAGCCGGACAGCTAGACTCTCTATAAATGAATTTCGTTCAAAATTTGGTAGAAATATATAATTTAGTATAAAGCCCTTAAGATAAATATTATCTATTTAAGTATTTATGTTTTGTCTTGATTTAGTTGTTCACTTTCACTTGTACAGCAAGAGAAACAAATTTATTATGAATGGATTTCTATAAAAATTTGATAAAATAGACAAATTTCTTTTTAATTCCATACAGCAAATTTAATCCTCTGTAGCTCAAAGCATGTTTGAATTACCGTTCTTACTAAAAGATATATTATAGAAATATGTTTTTTGGATTCAGAAGGTTTGAAACTTGGGGAATCGAATCGACAAAATATCTAATTCAGATTTTCTGAAGATTAAAATAATTTCTGTTTGTATAATACCTATATGAAACACTTAAAAATCAAGTATAAATTCATAGAATTTATTTATTATACACAAGTTAATCTGAAGTAAATTAATGAACATCTGTAACTAAAACGAGAATATATTTTTATTCATACTATTATTAATATAATGTGTTTTAATTTTTTGTATCATATTTAATGCTTAAACTATTATTATTGTATTATAAATCATGAAAAAATGATACTTTGAAAAGAATTTTTAATGGCATAAGTCTCTAAGAGGGTGGAAGTTGGAATTTTTGAAGCTGCACAACATAATCAAATTTTTACCATAAACAGCAGTCATGTGAATCCATAAATTTGTTGGATTGCTTTTGTTAAAGACAATTTCACATTCTAGCTATTACGTTTCGCATTATAATTATAGTATTTATTGAATTACATAGTAGCGAATAGTCCGATTTAGTTCTGACTTTATCAAGTAGAATCAAATGAAACCACGAGCAAAATCAGATGAATTAAGATGAGACTATGCAACATGGATTTTAAACCCTGCCAAAATATTGACGGACGCCGAATGGGCAGGAAAGAGCAAACAAATGTCGAGGTGAAGTTTTAACCTTCCTGTTACTCTTGCGCTGTGTTTCCAAAATAAGCTCGAGTTTTACAATTTTGGCACCATCACCTATATATTTTTCTTCACGAAATTTAAACTTTTCGAAGCGATGGTCCTCATCGTTTCCTGAAAATTGTATCCTGTCATCACCTTCATTGCTTCTCCTTCCTTCTTCATCGCCTCTACCGCTGACATGTAGCCTCTAATGTGTGATTTTCAATTATTCCATGTTCAATAGTTTCCAGAAAATTCTGGTTTAAAAAACTTCAATCAAGATGAAAAACTGTCACAGTGATTTCACAATTTTTGGCAGGTTAGTCATTAACCGCAAAACTTATTACTGCATCTTAAAGAACGACATAGAATTTTTTTTGGATTGATGTTTGTATATAGAATATTTGTATTTTGGATTGATATTATTCAAATATCGTTTCCAGTTAAACAAAATCTTTAATTCATTTATATAGAGAGATTTTATTTGCTACAAGGCCAAGAGACGAAGTGAGGAAAAATATGACAGCAACCAAAGCTGTGCTTCTGTTCAAAATTACCTATTTTCGCTCAGTAAACACGAAATTTTGTTTTCCAAATAATTCTATGGAAATATGCGACTCTTCTAAATTTTGCATAAAAATTTGTCCCGTGCACGGTTTTTCAATAAATTTATCTTTGATAGCTTTCAGTTTTATTGGTAAATTACTCGCGATCCAGATGACAATGAAGAAAATTGGGTTAAAATTGCAGAAAATCAGAGAAAATACTGAAAAGTAATCAAATCTGATTGTTTTTAGATTATAGCATTGATACATTATCGAGAGACACAAGGATAAATTCTCTATTAATATGAAAAGAGACGGAATGCAGAAGGCGAGTTCGATTTTAACCAGAATTTTATCAATCATAACTTTCTTTTACAGAATGTAAATTTCCATAGAATGATCAAACGTTGCTGGATCCATTTGAGATATCTCACGAGTCAGACTGTCCACCAATATGTAACAATTATGGCAAAGTAAATTTTAAAACAATATCACAAAATTAATTAAGATAGGTTGTACAAGTACAGATAAAAAAGCGTTTGTTAATACAAGAAGAAGTTGAGTTACAGAATCCGGCACTGTAAACCCATACAAATGCATACTCGCTGTTTCTACCTTGTCCCCTTTTATTATGAATGCAATAGTACAAACAGATTCAAGCAGCAAAGTAAATATATCAGAACATTGCTTTTCAAATTTTTACCTCTAAAAGATTGTAAATCACTGAGTTCACACATTACATTTGTTATTAATTTTTTATTATGCAGTATTACGTAATATGTAGGTGATATAAATAAAAAATGCCAAAGCCCTCAGACAAAATAAAACATCGTGCACACATGCTGACAGCTGTAAAAATAAGAACAATATTAAAGACTAATGTTGCCACTTTGTACAAAATTCATCTTCTCGAATTTCCTATGGCCCCTATCAAACGAAGAAAAAAAGATAAGAATATTAGAGTAGTTTCGATCAGAACAATTCAACTCTAACATGGAAGCATGAGAACTATCTGTTTGAGATCCTCGACTTCTCATATTAGCTCTGGTGTTCCAAGATTCTCTTACTTTTATCATTTTGATGAATCTAGAATTTTAAACATTCTGTAGCAAACAGAGGAATATTTAAAAATGTCTACAAATAAGTGATATATGTTGGCTTAAAATCAGAATATGTTGCAAGAAATTTCTAAAATTAATATCGATATAATTTTTTTTTCATTTTTCTAAAGTTTCAATCATAATTTAATATTTTTCCGTTTTTATTATGATTAAATATCACAAACTAAAACTCATCTCTTATAAAATAAAATTCCATAATTGCTTATTAATTTTAGAACAAAGGTATTTTGGGATGAAATGATCCAGTCCGAACTTTTATTGAGAGGAGTGGCATTCTTCAAATTTTCACCTTCAGGCTGAGGATTTTGCAAAAATTGTGAATCAGTACTGATGAATTATTGAAAATTTTATTATAATAAAGTTTGGTAATGGAGGTTTATTTTATGCTAAAGAAATCGGAGGTACAATAATTTATTTTTCTCAATTCTCGTGATTTAGTTTTGGTTTTAGATTGTATAAAATCCTTACATCTAAAGTTGCCATGGTTATATTCTGTTTCACCCATACAAAGTTTTAATGACCGTGGTTTTTTTCCCCAACTACAAAATTTATTTTATTTCGAGATCTTCTCATTTTAAGAGGAGTGGAATATATTTTTTTCATCTAAATATCAATGAAACCATAGTACATAATAATATCACGAAGGACCAAAATAAAACGCATAGATGTAATAATTAAAAATTCATTATATTTTCTTGAAATGGCAAGAAATCATTAACATACTTAGTTTCCATGTTTTAATTTAAGAAGAGATGAAAAGGAAATGAATAATTATAGATTAAGTTACGGTAACAGATATTCAATGAAAATTTCAATGAATAATCCGTTGTTATATTTAAAAAATAAATGAGTGGTTTTCTTTTCAGAGTAAATAAATTCAGCTAACTATGTCTTTTTTACTTTACAGCTTCTCAATAAGTGAGTCTTTATTGAGAATTCTTTGCATCACGAATATTAAAATTTTATTTGAAAAAAAAAAATTAAAAATGATTTTAAAATGAAATGCATTTATGCATTTCTATAAAAGGTATTTCCAAACCTAATGAAATACGATGTAATTATTCCTTTTTGTAGTCTCGATGCATTATGTTTTTCAGTAGTTTAATCTAAAGTGTCCCCCTGTGATTTCTTTGAAAAAATGTATTCTTTTTTGCAATTTAACAAAGGTTTAGAAAAATGAGGCTCCAAAAGAAAGGTCCCAAATATATCAAAGCATTCATTTCTAATTTAACCTATAGTATAAGTTGTATACCATAATATCCTGTTAAAACCTTGAGTGGTTAAAATTTTTAGCACTGCCTGGAAAATCACAGTGCAAAAAAATAAAAAATAAAGTACGTTTTGATGATGAAGAAACTAAATAAATACAATGCTTTATTTGGAAGAAAAATAAAATGCATTTCTTCTAAAGAAAAGAAACATTTGGTTTAAATGATAATTTCTTTTTCTAACGACTCTGAAAATGACGGTGATTCAGTTATATGTATTTTTGGGTTTATTTGCCGATCACCGCTTATCGTGCTTGTTGGCAATTTTCTGAATCGAAAAAAAAGAAACTTCCTCATTGAGCGAGAATTGAATGTTTGTATGCTTTATGTAAACTTACTAATTAAAAGAGAAAAAAGCAGTTGCAAATATTCTAAATGTTTATGAAATGTTTTAAACAGGCAGATTTGTACTATGATGCTATTCCTTTGGAAACTGTAATTTACTGCATTTTGAATTAAAAATCGATAATATGTATATAATATTTATGTACACTAATACATCGTTTTGGAGCAGTCATTTGAAAGGCATACGATCAAAGTGTGATCCAACTATAAATGAATAAATAGTTTAATAGCAAAAAAAAATGAGAAAAAGAGTGACATTATTCTATACTTTTAAAAATAAGAGAGTGATTCATTTTTTAACATTATCTCTTATTCTAGTTGTTGGAATTAATGACTGATCCAAAACTGGGTTCAAAAATAATTTAGATATTATCTGAATATGATAATTTAACAACTATGTGAATGGTATTTAGATAAAATCATAAATTAAAGTTAAAATTTGAAATAATTGCACAGATTTCTTATTGCAAACAATCACAATCAATACGATTTTTCTTAATTTCATTCTGTCCTCAAGCAGTACTTAATAACGACTGTATGAATACATGGGCACAAAAAAAAAGTACGCGAGGTTGCAATGTGACATCTTGAAATAAGACATTTAATTGGTCCGATATTTTGAGCGCCAGTGTTTAAATGTAAAACCAGTGTTGCCAGTAAACCAGTAAATGCAGTGTTTAAATGTTAAACTGGCCGAATAAATTTTTGTTTCGTTATCTAGAAAGACATGTTTCAACACAAAGGAAAGAGACATGGTGAGAACAATACAAGCGCATCCAAGTCATCAATTTCTATACAGTAAAAACGAATTCTGATTTTAAATAATTCTATGGCAACACGTGGATCTTCTGTACTTTGTATAAAGATATGTCTGATGCGTGTCATTTCAACGAATTCCTCTTTAGAGTCTTCTGTTTAATTGGCAATTCATTAGCCACCCAGAATGCAATGAAACTACTACCGAAGGAAGTAAAGCTACAAAAAATTGTAGAAAATACTTGAAAGTAATCAAAATTAACTGTTTTCGTTTTAAAATATTCACACATTACCATCAAGTATGAGAAGAAAAAAGATGGAGCACAGAAGGCGAGTTCCATGCTATATAGAATGTTATCAATCAGAAATTTCTTTTTCAGAATGTGAAGTTTCATGCAATGATCAAATGTTGCTAAATCCATTTGAGATATTTCACAAAACTATTCACTTACAAACAACAATTACGGCAAAGTGAACAGTAAAACAGTGCCATAAGATTCATAAAGATAGGCTGCATAAGTTCAGATAAAAGAGTGTTTATTAATATGAGAAGCAGTTGATTTACAGAGTCTTGCACTAAAAACCCATACGCATAAATTTTCGCTGTTTTTGCCTTGTAACATAAATGTAATCTTATAAACAGCGTTCATGCAGAAAAACAAAGATGTTAAAATACAGTTTTTCAAATTATCTACAAACAATCTACTACAAAAGTTTGTAATGACTTTTTATGGTGTAACATCAGATAATATGTAGCTGTTATCAGCAACTGTGATGATAAAAGTAGCAAAAGCGTTAAAAACAAGGGAACACCGTGTACAATCACTCACGCTTGTATAGATTAGAACAAAATTAAAAATCAATTTTGAACAATACATAAAATTCGTCTTTTAAAATTTCCCGTGATTCCAATCAAGCGAAAAGTTGTAGGAAAATTAGAACTGTCAGGATAAACCATTTCTAAAATTGAAATTTGAGAACTACCTTATGATATTCTCGATTTCTTATATTAAATCTGATGTTTCAAGTATGTTGTCCAACTTTTATGACTTTGAAGAATCCTTGTATTTTAAAGATTGATTAGCATTCAGGAATATATTTAAAAATTGTTAGAAAATAAGTTCTAATTTAAAACCAAAGAAGGTGAACGTATTTCCATAAAGGAATTTGGATGCTATTTTTTTATAAACACGTAGCATAATATATTCATTTACGTTTTAATTCATACTTATTCAGACAAATCTGAAAGCATTTTTTTGTAAAATATAATTTAATTATTTCTAACTATTTGGAAACAAATGTTCTTTGATGAGAAAGTTTCCAATCTTTACCTTTATTGAGAAGAATTGCACATCCGTTACGTGATTCAAATTCTTAGGCTCTGCTAGAGATCTTTGCACAGACGATTAATTTAAGAGTCATTAATTTAAGAGATTAATTAAGCAATATCATAACAATTAATTTTGTTTGATGAACTCTTATTTTAATCTTTAAGAATCGTACCATGAATCATTCTTGTTTTAAATGTGCCCTGAATAAGTTTTGTTCCGAGACAAAATAAAAATCCCAATATCTGAAGATGATTATAAAGGTATTTATGAAGGCAGTTTACAGTTTAACTTGTTACTGACACGTTGCTTTCATTTCACGGCTTTTAATTTTTTAATTTAAGTATTACTGAGATAATATAGCATCCTAATTTAATAACGAAGATCAGTAAAATGCATATGTTTTAATTTTTTAAAAAACTACATTTCCTCTTTCATGAAATTACTATCATCCATAATTTCAGAGTAATTATTTAAAACAAAACAAAACAACAACAACAAAAATGAAATGAAATATTATGGATTTAGTTTCGGAAACTGATATAAAATAGAATTTCCACTGAATAATTCATTATTTTATTTTAAAGATAAATTAGTTCTTTCTCATTTGATGTAAAGTTTTGAACAACACATATTGAGAACATGTAAATTATGTTTATATTTGAAGATATTATGAATTTAAATCGCATACTTTGAATCACGAATGTTGAAATTTTATATGAAAAAATATAAAAAGGCATAAAAATGAAACATCATGATTGACTTTTATAAAAACATTTTATAACCTAATAAATTTTTCATTTTCTTTGGGAATCGTGTTTATAAAATCAATTTCAAATCTAACGATAGATTTGTTTTTGTATTATTTTCTTGTAATAATTGATACAGATACATAATTAACGTTTTATTTTTCTCTGTTTCTCATTGGCGTAATCCATAGTGTCACTCTGTAATTTATTTTAAAAATGCTAGGTGATTTAATATCCATTGAATTTAACAAAATTAAAAAAGGTAAATATTCATAAAAGACGGTGCCTGATTCACAAGAGAAGCCATTGTTAACTATTCTTATATTTTTAATTTCATAACAAAAATATTTTTTTAGAACCTCCAAATACGAATTAAAACAGTTGAATGCTTATAAAAATTAATATTATTAATAAATAATAATTATTTTATAGTAGGAAGATGATTCTAAATCTGATTCATCTATTTCTGTTTTGCTGGATTTGGTTTCTTTAGGTTTTCTGATGAAAAGGCGATTTTAGATTGAACTGCGCCAAACATTTGTTTAATTCAAATAAAAGGGATCTCTATCTCAGCTTATTTTTCATGATTGGAATGTTTAGAAGCGAAAAGCAAAAGTTCCCACATTTAGTATAAAATATACAGGGTGTCTCAAAAACCTTGACAATGGTTTTTATTCGTCAAATATTGATCACTGACTTATACTGTAAATTACAAAGTTGCGTAAAAAAAGGTGCTATGAAAAAAAGTTGTTATGAAATCGATTAAAATTTTTAGGGAATTAAACTTTAAAAAAAAATACAAAATTTAAATTTTTATGCAGCCCCCGTACACACACAAACAAACAGTGACTAATAAGGTCATGTACAAAATTTCAGCATTTTATCACAAAAAAGTCTCAGATATGAAACTACATAAATGCTGAATTAAACCACTTTTCGATGCCTGAATATAAGTTCGCAAAGTAAAAAAATCATGTAGGATGCTCATGTTTTAGGGCTTGTACACAAATTAACAAAGAAAGTAATGGTTGAACAAATAAATAATAATTTTGCTATTTATTGGTTCAAAAGTATTAAAAATTTGTAGAAATAATAACTTAAAGGAAAGATTACATAACTTCAAAATGTTTTCCATCGATGCCAATACAGAGCTGCATTCGTTCTGATGACACTTCTGTACACTTTATCAAGTTCTTGTTCGGTGATATCACGACAACCCTCTAAAATGTGTTGTTGCAATTCTGCTTTATTTAAGAGAGGATGTCAAATAAACCGCTGTACGTAAACGATCCCACAAAAAAAAATCCATAGGTGTTAAATCAGGTGATCTAGGGGAAAATTCGACTGGACCATTCAAGCCAATCTACTTATCTTACAGTGTTTCACAACTGTACTATGGTGAGCTGGAGATCCATCATGTTGGAACCAAACATGTGGAAGTACTGTTAGAGGAAGTTCCTCCATAAAATCAGGAATAACCATATTCAGAATCTCATTAAAATATCTGTCTCCCGTCAATGTACCATCATATAGTATGTGTCCAATCAAGCGGTTTTTGAAAATACCACATGCGTTCACAGAAAATTGCCTCTGATGATGAATAGCACGCACCATGAATGGATTTGCGTCTGACCAAAAGTGCTCATTTTGAGGATTTATGCATCCATCTTGTTTAAAACAGTATTCGTCTGTCCAAATTATATTTTTTCAGGAAAGAGGGATTAGCATCTTCCTGATTAAGAGCTCAATTACAAAAATCTAGACGACGTTGATAATCTGTTGGCTCTTGTCCCTGCGCACCATGAATGCTAAAATGATGCTATCTATTCCGTCTCAGTATTCTCCACATTGCTGCGCGTGATAGGTTCATTTCTGAAGCAGCAGTACTATGTGGATGACTGCAAAAGTAAACCAAAATATCAATTTCTTCATCAGTTGGGTGAAGTATGGGTCTACCTGGTCCACCTACAGGATATACGCTTCCTCTATGACGCATTCATTGCACTAATCGGGAAATAAATCTCCCAGAAGGATGTCGGGAATTGGGATATTTACGCTGAAATCCCCATGCAGTTTCGCTAGCATTGCGATTGCATGAACTGCATTAGGATTTCAAAAAGTTCTTCATCGCTTTATTGTGACATACAGTTTGTTCAGGCTAATTGCACTCTCAAAATGTAGCAGAAGTGTGAAACATTTATGTGCGAGTTACGTAACGTATTACGTATACTATGCTATTGAACAATGACAGAGCACAAATAACATAATATAATTACGTGTCTGTTAAGATTATGGGACGCACCAATCAGAGGCATATATTTACATATGCAAACATTTCTAAATTTTTTCATTGACTATGTTCATTGACTATGCTATTTTTAAGTTATATTCTGTAATTCATGATATAAAATTTTGAAGTATATTTCAGGAAGCATAGATTTTAAAATTTGTATTTAAAACTAAAGATAGAAGCATAATTTATATCATTATTTTTATGATGCATTCCTACGTCGCGTCATCTGCACTAAAGCTGTAAACATTTACATTTTAATTTGTAATTGACCCTTCACAACTTTGTTTTAACATATCTTTGAGAGTTTTCATGATAAAATTCTGAAATTTTGTACGCGACCTTATTAGAGGATGGGGTACATTTTACTCACTGGTAATTTTTTACGGGGTCCGTATAAAAATTTAAATTTTGTATTTTTTAGAAGTTTAATCCCCTGAAAATTTTAATCGATTTCCTAACATTTTGCACCATTTTTTTACGCAGCTTTGTAATTTACGGTATAGGTCTATGATCAATATTTAAGGAATAAAAGCCTCGGTCAAGGTTTTTGAGACACCCTGTACAACTCTGTGTTTTAAAACTACATTTCTCAATTAACTGAAAAAGAACACATAACCCTATAGAATTAAATAATAATAATATTTCCTAATATAAAACTTTCGTATTTTTTTGACTTTTCATTTATAAAAATAGAATTTTCCGTTATATACACTTAATGCAAATTTAACTACATTATATTATGGGTGGTTAACGGTAAATGAATTCACTGGATAAATTTAAATGTATACTATTATTAAATATACCATAATGTATATATGATTTATTTTTTTGTTATTCAACTTCCCTAAACATTTTTAATATGCTGATAGCCTATTTGACCATATTTGAAGGTTAACACTTAGATTTGATCTGAACGAAATTCATAATTTCAGAATAAAATAAAGACTCTGCAATCCTTTTATGTATGAGTAAAAAATAATAGTATATTTCTATAACATATTACTTAAATGTTTGTACAATATAGAACATAACACTTACATATTTAGCATGTATATATGATTTATTTTTTTGTTATTCAGTAGCAAATAAAGAAAGATTTTTCAGTAGCAAATAAAGAAATGTTACTTTTCAGAAAAGTAATCACTTTTTAAATTGGATCATAATTTATTGTAAATGAATAAAGAATAAAATATTGCCTAATTTTACATATGCACCTTGGGGGAATATTCATTTGCTGATTAGATTTGAAATACTAGAATGGCGGTATTACACACGATAAAAGTTAAATGAATGTTGAACTCTATAATAGAAAATGCCAAGCAATATATTAACGATATCTTCACGATATTGCACGACATTCAGAATATCGAATAACATTGTGAAGATATCGAAAAATTTCGTGAGCTAATAGAGAGATAATAAATTATACAACAAAGCAACACAAAATCTAAAGGGAACTAATACATGATTGAAATGATCTATAACAACGAATTAGATTATTGGTTATTTTTTCATGACTAGATAATGTTTTCTTTATTGTTTAAAATTTTAGATTTCATATTTTACTGTTTTAAAAAGAAAAATCTTTCACAAAACGAGGGTTGCTGAACATAGAATATAATATTAGATTCACAAAAGAAAAAAAAATTAAGCAATTCCAACCTTAAACGGTGTTTCATTTTCATTATATCATAATCGACCATTTTAACCGAAGGATAATTTTCAGATACAAAATTCAAATTTGTTTTGTATCTTTTTCAATGTTCGGAATTGTTGAATCGTATGGTGGCAATTACAAGAATTCGTTGACCATTTGGGATATTTCTTCGAAAACGTTTTGAAATTTTTTAAAAATCCAAAATAGATTCAGTTTTTAAGATTTTTTATTGCAAATGCCAAAGACTATGGATTTCTCTCATCCATTTTGCATTAAAATTTTTTTTTTCAATGATTGTGTTCAACAGTGTTGTACAAATAGCGTTTCATTTTGTATAATTGACCTTAAATTTTTTTGCATAGTAAAATAGTGCTTTTAATTGTCAGAAAAATTAAGAATCCAAAAATTAAATTCGGAAACTTGCTTAATCGATTTTTTGCTTCAGGTGGTTATAAAATGATACTTTTGGGTCAAGAAATAATTCTTAGTAATTGCATTCATTTAAAAAATAGGATAGTATTATTGAAAAATACATTTCTATAATATATAATTAATAAATTTAAGAAAGTGTAGAAGTGCATTTCTGGAGAGATACATTTATTGAAGCAAATAAAATTTAACTTGCACGAAAGAAAATCCCTTCTTCAAGTATATGATAATATATTGTCTAAACAACAATATGAAGTCTTCCGCTTTTATCAATAAAGAAATATTCAGCTGTTATTGAGTTTGAGAAATGATAAAAAACATATATTATACTGTTTTCCATAGAACATGAATCTTATATCTTTAATCGAGCAATTCTTGTATATATATAAATTCATTTATTATCTCGGAAATGACTTTAACGATTTAGATCTAATTTTATATTTAGATAAAGTTTTGCTTTTTAAGTTTATCTATATAGGTTTTTTTTCCCTAAAAAAGCTATTGTACACACACAAACACACACGCACACGCACACGCACACGCACACACACGCACACACACACACACACACGCACACGCACACACACACACATACACACACACACTTACACACACACACTTACACACACACACATACACACACACATACACACACACACACACACACACACACACACACACACACACACACACA
>JAPMOR010065858.1:0-20952 GCA_026543865.1 Argiope aurantia
CTACTATGAAACTAAACAAAAAAATCCGAGAGAAATCCCGAAAATGAATATGATATTTTAAAAAATTAATTAAAATGTCTGTCTATAATAATTGGTGAACAACAAAGCTATTTCGTAGCAATTTAGTTTAATAAGAAAAGAATGAGCATAAAAAAAAAATGCTAATATTATGTAGTTGTACGAAATGCAAGATGCTATTAGACCACGGACAGTTATCCTGTACGTCAGATCAATGTAACATCAGCCATGGTCTTCTCAGACGTTTATCTCCTGCATTAATGAAATGACGTATGCGGAAGTTTGAATTCTTTACTGTATGATAGAATCTAAGAATGCGATTACGCAGAATTATGCAGCAAAGCAAAATGAAGAGTGTCTGTACTAGTGAAAAGGCAGTCAAAAAGTAGGAAGGAAAAAAATTTCATACCCTAACTAATCTAGTTCTTCATTCTACGAGCGATGCGTAAAACACTCAACTCATTCATTAGTCCAAGGGCGAAGACGCCATTCGACGTATTGATTTCGGCATTAATGAGGCTCTGAAGTTTGAGTGACTCACTTGAGGAATGGGTATTTTTTTATTTAATTCTTTAGGACAGCAGCTTAAAATCTGGACATGATTTACACCCGCCTTTGGCGACCAGCTGGTTCGACTGGAAGGTTGGATGAGTTTAAATTTTACTTATATAATTAATTGTATATCTTTTATGAAAAAGGTATTGATGTTCGTAATGCCTTTTCAACTTGTATTAGACATAAACTATGGTCATTTGCTATTGTGAGGATTAGCATTTCTTCACCATAATATATTTCTGTTTAATGTAAGCTTGTAATAATAATAAGCTTGTTGTAGTGTATAGCGATGAAATCTTCCAAATTGAATTTAATTGAATCGATTTAAGCGATGAAATCTTCCAAATTGAATTAAATTGAATCGATTAAAGCGATGAAATCTTCCAGACTGAATTAAATTGAATCGATTAAAGCGGTGAAATCTTCCAAATTGAAAATAATAGTTCCCATTTTCAGAATTTGTATCCCACGTTTATTTCAACATCGCTTATTCCATTTAGGAATTGAAAAGATTAATTCCCATTTTAGGAATTTTTATCTCAAGTTTATTTTAACCATCTTCACTTAGTTCCATTTAGGAATTGAAAAGACTAGTTCCCATTTCCCAAGTTTATTTCAACCTCCGTCACTTAGTATGTTTCGGAATGAAGTTCAGAAAATCTAGTTACTTAAGCTATAATTCAGAAAATAATGTTAATATAAATAATTACCAATAAAGGACCTTTCAAAAGATCATCGATGTTTTTAAACGAACATATTAACTTAATCATTGCATTATGATTATAAAAAAAGAGCAATGAATTTATTTTTTAAATGAAAATATGCTCAATAATTGTAATGAACAGGAATTGGATTAATGTATAGTAATGATAATAAAGTAGAATTTATTTTTTATGAAAATAATCACACAATAACGTAAGAGCAGAAGTTCAATTTATTGGCATTCGTTTAGATTGCTAAATATAATCTTCTGAATTTTCTGCTTGTTTTAAAATGATTTACTCTTTTGTCTTCCTTTTATAAGCAAAACTTTTAAAGTCTCTTGTTTTTGAAATATTATTTACCAAAATAACACCATTGCTATTTTTTTTTTTTTTGTATTCTTCCTTCAACATATACACGTTTTTTTTTTTCACAACGCAGTGGGAGTTTCCTTTTTCTTTCTGTCTTTTTTTTTTAAATTTCTGCATGCTAAAAAAGAAACTGGGCACGCATGAATCTTAATGCTCACCTTTTTTTTTTTTCTTCATCTGATGAAAATCTTTGTTCTGCTAACGCTTCTTTGAATGGTAGTTCGAAGGTGTTGAGTCCAGACTAAATTAAGCATGTTCGAGTGTTGTCCAGTGAAGTTTTTGTAATTTTTCTTGTGTTAGATTTGCACTTTATAGGGCACTTCATTGTCCAGGAGAAGATAATTAGGGGGTCGGAATAAAACGTCGTTTGGACCTACATAATCTTTTAACTTCGCTGCAGTAGTATATTGCAATAATTATTTGTTGCTCTTGATAGAAAAAATAGATCCATTTAAAAAAAAATGTTGAAATTTTTTCCAATAAATAAGAATTCTTGCTTTGCAAGAAGTATATTCATTTTTGTTGTGACTGATGGCACTTTACAAGCCCACTGACAGTTATCTGTCAGCAATTTAAGCCGAGTGAGCGTCTCCTGTTTCTTCAGTAGCGCCAACTAGGGTCAAGAGTACGACTTAGCTACTTCATGCGTCACATTCGCTTGCACAACCCCTTTTTACAGGAGGGCACATTAACACACCTCACAGATGCAACACAGAAGAGGAACAACCATGCCCGAACCGGAACTCGAACCCGCTCAGATCACGGGGAAGACGCGCTTACCCTTATGCTAGGACGTTGGCCTTCTTTCTTAGTACGCCACTCCATTCTTTATGCAGAGATGCAATGATGTATCTAACTGCTTCATAGCGATTCAGATGTTTCTGAAATATTTTTGTTCGTGTGGATTTTTGTTTTCATTCAAAATTCAAAGCACCCACTTTGCTGTGATTTTTTTTAAAACTGCAACTTAGTCCTAATGTTGTATTTCATAATTCCATAATTATATCTCTTTTGTTTCTAATTCCCTGAATTGTTATTATTTGTTCATCAAGAATAAGACCACGAATTTCCACTCCAGCTACAATTGTTCTGGGGAATTACTTTTCAATTTATTTATGCCCATTTTAGACAATTTGCATACTCAAGATGGATGTTGTTATGGAACTAGACTTTCTATTTATATCAAATTTTGATAAACGATATTTTCATTCGTTAAAATGTAGTGATAAATAAAAATTTAATCATACTGGACATTCTGTGCAATTGAGTTTTGCGCTCATTTGGCTTACTAGCGAATAAATAAATAAACGCATGAAGATTGAAAAAACAATGTCAAACTAGACTTTCTATTTATATCAAATTTTGATAAACGATATTTTCATTCGTTAAAATGTAATGATAAATAAAAATTTAATCATATTGGACATGCTGTGCAATTGAGTTTTGCGCTCATTTGGCTTACTAGTGAATAAATAAATGAACGCATGAAGAATGAAAAAACAATGTCAAACGAATATTTAAGCTTTCTATTTATAAAGATCGCAGTAGCAACATATATTAAAATCGTCTGTAACTCTTAAAAATGCTTCGTTTAGAATTGATTCATCTTTGTATATATTACAGAAACTGAATTTGGTGGATAAATTTTCTCAATCAGTCAATCAGTAGTTTGAAATGCATCTTTTGAAATATACTATGAAATTTGCGAATGCGAAGAAATCGGTATGTAGATATACAGTATTCTTATTTAATGTTCTTTTACTTAGTCGTTTAATTTGTTCTACAAGAACAAACGATTCTTTTTCGTTTTCTTTTAGCGCTGAGTCACATTTTCATGTAAAGAGGAGTAAGCATATAACAGGAAGTAAAACAATACAAAATTTTTCTGATTTAATATTTTGATATTCGGCGTATTCTAGATACAAAAGGAATCACAACGGCTGTTACCTTTAATCGTGCTTTCACGCTTAATTTACACAGCTGCTCTCCGGGTGCTTTGTTTCGCTGTATACCAAGCCCTGCAGCTTGCTAAAAATCACAACAACCGGGTTGTTCAGCGTACCATTCACTCGAATTCAGTCACGATCTTTTGCTATTAACTTGTCTTGGGCATGTCTGCAAAAGGTTTAAGCTCTTTCTCGCCACTTTCTACTTACAGTGACGGTTAATGACCGAACAGAATAAATATCTGTATCATTTAGCGATCGAGGTATTGTTTAGGAACTACAAACAGTTGTCTATAGATAAGTGGGAGACGCTATTAAAAACTTTATTTTAAGATAGCAATTTGCAAATTAAATTAATTTCAGATCTTTTATGATTATAAACCTAGTCGATAAAATAAAAATTGCTGTTTAATAAAATCACGCTACAGATGTTATATATAACATCTTTCATATCTTAATAACATGCTAAACATTAAAAAAAACCGAAGGGATTATGATATAAACTATGTATAGTTTATACCATAAACCATTTCGTTTATTGGTTTATCGAATAAACTGACTCGACTCATATAGCCGCACCACAATATGCGTCAACGTCCCAGTGTAAATTCATCAAGGAGAAATATAGGTCGCAGACGCCAGTTACTTTCTGTAAAAGGATATAATGATAGATATTTTCCGATTACGCAAGCCCTGGAGTGCTTAGCAGTTTGACTTGCATGACTTCTGTAGAAATCTAAAAGCAATGAATGAATCTCTAATTATTTTTTAATGTAAATTCAATAAAACATAGAAATAATTTAAATTTTGTAATGAACATTGCATTTATTTATAGATATAAAAAAATAGAATTTAATTCAAATTTCGAAACTTTCAAAAGAGCGAGTAATATCTCATCCTCATTGTGCATAAAAGTATGCTGTGTATAATACGTACTACTGCGAAAAAAATTCTAAGAATTAAAAAAAAAATTGGATTGTAACAACTATTTAACAGTAACTACGACAATGCAATTTTATAATAGTTCTTTAGATTTCAAGCCCTCAATAACAATGCAAGCTTCATAGTTGACACCTACATGCTCTGATACTCTTGTAGTCATAGTGGTGGTTCTTGTGGTTATATCAGTTCCAAAATTTCGCATATATCTGCGGTTTTGTGGTTATTTTCAGGATATAATAGGTAATTCATATCATCATAATGGTCAACACAAAGAGCTCATAACTTATGCTTTATCATTTGTCTGCCTTAAAACATTCTGTGACACATCACGATGATTTTCACTCCATTCACATGTCTGCATTAATATGATCTTTATGTCTGTATGAAGTATATGTAAATATGTTCACGTTTGGTTTATTCTATGTGTTAATGCGCCATAATATAAGTTAAAAATACTTTTCTATGCGACACGACTGTTTGTGAATCTCACCCGTACTATTTTTAGAATAGCATTCTGTAAAGAAGTTTGCTTTAATTTTTGAAAATAATTATTCAGATGATTCTAAACGTATGGACTCGCAGGATTTTATGTGATTTAATCTGGATTTTTCAAAGTATTAGAGGAAGGAGATAGGGGATTAATGTTGAAAAAAAATACTAAAAATTGGCTGCCTTTTTCAATCCAGGTGCTAATTATTTCACTATTTACACTAATAATAGCAATAATATGTAATATATATAGGAATTTTAAACATTTAACTTTTACTTATAACAAAAAAAGGGATAATCGGGCCATTACTCATTTCAACATTACAAAATCCGTAACTGTTCCGACTAACACGAGACTTTGTTGCTCATTTCGTTTCATGATGATATCTTAGATGATATAAGACAGCACTTCACAAATTGTGGTATTTGTATCATTAATGGTATATTGCATTGTTTTGGATAATACATGATTTATCTTTAAAAATTTAGATGAATGTGAATTCGAATACCTTTTGGCACAATTGTATTAAATGGCCCATGAAATATTTGTATAGCAATACAAATATGGAAATGACTTACAAATTTTTTATTTTTGTTTATGTGGTACGAAATTTTAAAAGTTTGAGAATACTTATTATAAAGATATGCAAAAATCCATGTTAGATATAACTAACATAGAAATTTTTCATGAAAATGTAAAATTTGTTAAGAAATTCATAAAGTTCTAATCTTTCTTTTAAATATTATTTAACTTCTTTGCATTAACTGCAACACTCAGACATAACTCATTCAACAATAGATGAAAAGAAGAAAACGACAGACATTACAAGGTAGAAAAACAGAAGCATAAAATTGAAAATAAACTATCGGAGTTGAATTTTCCTTTGAAATATTTTGATGGATTATAATCGCTTCCTGGTTATTCAATAAGAAATCGAAATTTATCCTCAATGTTTTTCACGAAATGAAAAGTAATGTCACTTTTATTTCAACCCCAGATATAAATCCAAGGGCATTTTTCCCATTACTTGCGCCTGTCTGATAGGTAATACTGTTTATTACAGCTTCTCTATTGATTGTCATAATAAAACGTGTTGCATATAATGCATTGATGATTCATATAAAAACATTACTAATAGATTTGTTTTATATATCATTACAACTGAATACGCAGACTAACTAAATTGAAGGCTGCAATGAAATGAATTTATAACAATTGTATGTGATTATTAAAAAGAAAAGAAACTGAACGACTAAACTTAATTAATGGAATAGAATCTATTTATTGGAGCAATAATATAATTACATATTTAACGGATTATTAATATAGTTGCTATTTTATGAAGCTTCAATTCCTTTTCTTATTAAATAAATTTGATATCTGATAGCTTACTTTTGAAGGACACTGACTCCTATCCCCGTTCATTTATACTAACATTCTGTTTTAGGAATATTTTGGGACGGACCTCTTTTGAACAGCAGTCAGATAACGAGGACAAATCTGAGTTGGCACACGCCTCTCCAAAATTCCCCATCGCAGCAGCGGGAGGACGTTTGGTCTCGACGGATTTAACGTGCACCAAACTTGCTTATAAGACGGTTCATCAGTGGAATAGGGTCTCGAATATGAACCACCCCCCCGCAGTTCCGAAGTCGGGGGATTTCTTACCACCAGAACACCGCCGCCCTCAACTCCTGTCCTCAAGGGTAGAGTCTAATGTCTCCGATTAAATAGTTAAAATATTTAAAAAGAATTTAAATACCTATCGAACTTTCCGTTGTGTCTCTCAACCTAATCAATTAGTATATTAACATATTACATTTACATGATAAATCTAACAGTACATGTCATATGAGGCCTCTAGACCTTTATGTATATCATACAGGATGTTCATAAAATAACATTCCTTATTTGGAGATATATGCAGTTAAAACTAATAACAAGTGGAAACCATCTCATCAAAACTATATGCTTCTCATCAAACAAACAGATGACAAATCATATATTGCGCAGCACATGCCTGAAATATTTCAGGACATGGATACGCGATTGTAGATATTTCTCTAAAGGATGAATTGTTAGATATATAGTGGCTGAAAATATTACTTTTTTTTTTCACCTACTGTGTGGATAGTGTAAAGTTTGTAAATTTTTGTCAGATATCTTGAGATAATCTTTAATTTTCCAATGGTACTTTTTAATTTTCCTTCGCTGGTACTGACTTCCTTCTGGCTGGTCTTAATTTCGTCTAAATTTACGGTGAGGACGATTGATGATTACGGAACTCAGCAGTCATTTCCCGCAGATATCTCGATGCTTGTTTGCCAATATTTTTTCGAAGCACTTGTCGATTCAGGAATTCTAAGCCAGCTGGGTACAGTGTAAATCTGACATAGGGAAATTCATTAATCATCCAATACCTCTAAACTGCGGTATAGTAATACTGCTACTAAACTGATAGAAATAAATTATTTCCAATCGAAAACACGACTTAAGAACACAAAGGAACTGCGGTATTCTACACTTATCAATGCAAGATTTGTTTCGGTGGTATGATAAATATTTCAATTTAAAGGATATATATACTGTAAAGCATTTCAAAGATAGTTGTATCTGTTACAATATATGTTTTCTTTAAGCTTACAGTCATTAGAAAACTTATTTTCCGGATAATCCAAAAAGTTTATTGATTAACACTAATTGTAGAAATCATTTTATTAGCTCAATTTAGAGATGTTATTACTTTCCAGAATAAAATATATTACACACAATGTTTTGTCCATTCTCTCATCTTTAAATGATCTTTAGGAATAAATTCAAATTTCGTTGAGCTTTTTTTAAATTTATAAATAGACAAGTATCTTCTAGTTTAGTTTGATTTTCCAGGATAGACAAATCCAGTTTTTTATTTTCTATCTATTTCTATTGTTGAAATATTCGAATGTTTCGAGATATTTAGCATTTGTGAAAAAGAACGCATAATAAATATTCAAATGATCTTTTATGAATGTTGCAGCATTTCTTACGGCTTTGGCTCTGTGTTCGTTTTGGAATCAATCAAAAATGACTAAAGTGAAACAAAAATTAAATATAATAAAGGAAAAAAATTACATTCTCAAACTTTATCATTTAAGCAGCTGACAAAATTATTACTTTATTAAGATATGCAACAGAACAAACACTATGCATAATCAATTAAATCCTAAAATTCCTCTTTTTGCATTTTTTTACGTTTAAAAAAGCACTTTTTTTT
Source organism: Argiope aurantia (assembly GCA_026543865.1). Lineage (NCBI taxonomy): Eukaryota > Metazoa > Arthropoda > Arachnida > Araneae > Araneidae > Argiope > Argiope aurantia. Next base: position 8,278 of record JAPMOR010065858.1, read on the forward strand.
GCTCAAAATAATTTAAAATCATAAAAATAACATAATAATAAAAATTTGGTGTAGAGAATATTAAATACGATGTTTTAAAAAATTTTCGAAAAAAATTATATGTACACTGTTAAGAATTAATACTTGAATAAATTCTTAAAAGCATTTACCCTTGAAACAATACGATGCATTATTTCTATTTTTCCTTCTGAACCTTAAAATAAACATGAAGAAAAAAAAAAGCGTGAAATAAAGTAAATTTATTGAGACTATTAATTTTATAGAAGATATTGAAAATGTTTTATCTGTTCTTTCATAGGGGAAGGGAGAATCTTAAAAAAATATCGAATATTTGATTTAAAAAAAAATTTCATCAAAAAACATTTAAAATATCTAAACATTGTCCATAAATGCTATGGTTTCGTTTAGATAAAAGTTCAAATTTTGGTCAAAATTTAAATTTTTGATTCAAAATCAACACTGTATTATTGAAATATGAATTTCACCTCAAAATTCTTTTTGAAACAAAGAAACATTTTCTCCCAATATGCCTTGAATGAACTGGATTTAGCTCATTTTCGTTTTGGAAATGTAAATATAGACCACCTTGTTCCTGCTTACGGTTGTGTAAACATCCCGTTTCGACCTCCAGAGCATAGACCACTGCTGCATTTGAATTAATACAAGACCATCCTTCAAAAAATGTAAATCGAATTCGCGTTGTCTGGCTCAGGTAAAATATACCTCTTTCATTCTTTACATTTGTATTGAGTATACGTACCACGAGATTTCTCAAAGCTTGCATATTTATGATGCTCAGTTCAAGGTTCAGACTTGAAAACCACTTCTACCTCTCTTCTGGCATTGTACGCACTACAATATTATTTACCTTTCATTATCATATCGTTAGGCATATAAATTTCACGCTGTTCATCATTTAATCCTAATATGTAAATGCTAAGAAGGATGGTTTAGATCTATGTACATACAATGCTTTCAACACAGAATTTGTTTTATAGATCAGTCAATTTACTGAAAACATTGAGGAAAGCTGTAATACAGTTAATCTTGAATTAATCATTTATTGTATTTTTTCCTTTGAGAATAAAAAGAGTTATTGTAATTCAGAGTAGGGTTTTGTTAGCGTCATGTTTATTTAAGTTAAGGGTTAGTGAAAGCACATTTTCTATGGAGAAAGGCTGTTGTTGTCTTTATTTTTAAGTAGTGCATGTAAAGATTTAAAAATGCGAAAAGAAACATATGATAAAATAAATTCCTTTTTGCACGGACCAAGATATCTTTTTAAACAAAATCATGAGCGTAACATAAAAAGAAAAAAATAATAAATATTAAATGTTCCTAACAGTTAATCTAACAAATGAAACTGGTTCTGTCTTGAAGACCTTTTCCTCTTTTTTAGACCATCTGCACTTTTAGATTACAAAAAATCTATATATAAAAGACAATATTCGTATTATATTCTTTATTGACTAACAAAACAACTGGATCAATTTACACTTGGTTTTCTTAGAAAGTTATCTGCATTGTCTTGTTAATATTTAAAGTTATTGAAATCCACTACATTACCGGTAGAAAGAGAAGCTTAGTAATATAATGCCATTACAATGGTCAAACATCACTTTTATTTTGACCAAACCTAAATATTCTGAATGAATAATAACGGAAGATCAAGAATATAAACAAAGATATTTTAAGTTCTAGAAGAACACATAAAATTTTAGTTAAAAATCATTATTTGCTCTACAAGTAATTTTTTTCTTTTCCTCCGAATTCATATTAATCTATATATGTATAAAATTACGCGTGTTTCTTATAGATTTAAAAAACTGCTGGAGAGTATCTTAAGTACTTCTAACCTTGAAATTCGTAAGGTAAAAAATATTTTCGCGCATGTGTAGAGGTAAGCTCGGGTGCAATTACATTTTGACTTTATAAACGTCAAAATGTAAATGCGATTCAATATACTAATTCAGAGTGAAGGTTAAATTTTATAAAGTTCGATAATATTCAATTTTTTAGTGTTTTGTTTTTGATGTTCAATATTAATTGTGATGATTTTGCTGCGTTATGAATTGAAGTGAGTCACAAGGTCAGCCACTATTATGTGAATTAAATTGGAAGAATCCATTATTTTCTCCGAGATAATATATGTTATATGCTCTTATGTACGCAAAAAACAAGATATTTGTTCGTATATGTGCCAAGATAGAACATGTTATTGCAATAAACAAAAATTTATTAAACGAATTATAGTTTATTGCAGTAAAACATTTTTTATAATTAGACACAATTATTCATTAAGGAACTAAGCAATGGCAAATTTCCAAACTAGGTATTTGCTAAGAGACTTTTGGTTGAGATGGGGTCTCAAGCAGGTGGATTAAAAAATTATTCTTTGAATGATAAAATATTAGATAATTTTAATTATTTTATCAAGGCTAATTGATTCGGTTACTGTGCAGCTAACTATTCGTTATGCGACTGACTAGTCGCATAACGAATAAACTAGAATATATAAAAAATGATACCCTTAACAAATGACGAGGAGATATCATGGCATCATTCTTAAGATCTTGCCTGGTTCTCTTGGTCTGTGTTTAGCGCTTTTAGTTGATATTTTCATATTTTTTTTTTCAAATTGGTGCTGGAACAATAAAATATAAAAATATTGGATCACTAAAATGTTTGGTTCGCTCGTTAAAAAAAATATCTGAATAAGATGAATCTGCCACTCCGTGCCATTCTTGTTATGGACAATATTCCTGCACATCTTCCAGGGCTAGAAGATAAACTTCTTGAAGAATTTAAATTCATCAAAATTCTGTTACTGCCTCCCACTACCACACCTTTAACTGCAGCCGAATAAACCAAACGTCCTCAGAAATTTTAAAAAGCTCTACTCTAAAGCTCTTTTTGAATTTTGCTTTGAGGTTAACTGAACAAATCAATGACATTCTCAGAAAATTTTGGAAGCACCACCTTTACGTCATTGAATGCCACAAAATGATGGGCAAGACATGGAAAAAGATCACCAACATAATCCTTATTTCTGCATGAAAGAAACTTTGGGCAAAAATTGTTGTCGAACGCGACTCCGAAATGATTAAAAAAGTGCCTGGGGAGCCTGTAATCTGGGGATTGTGTCTCTGACCAAGATTATGGGGTTAGAGATAAATAGCAATGGCATCAGTGAATCAGTAGAACATAGTCAGGAGTTGACAACTATGGAGCTTATGAAGTGCTTTCTGTATCACAACAAGAAGATGTGAAGATTCCGTCAGGATAAAAAGAGATAACAGTTTGAATAACTATCTTCCAATGAAATAAGGGAAAAGCGTAAAGTATGGGAACCTTACATCATACATAACGACGTATTACTCTAATAAGACAGTAGCTATAGGTAATTATTATATATATAGATGATAGTTATATATATAGAAACATTCTATAAATTTATTTAATGATAATAAAGTATCGCATATGCCTCAAGTTTTGAAATTTAAACAAAAACAAATTTCTTTAGACAATTTTCTTGTAAAAAAATGCATGTATTATAAATAATAAATTGCAATATTATAAATTTTTTAGAGAATTTTTTTATGAATGGAACATATTATCTTATTTTACATTGATCCTAAGAAAAAAAAAATATATTTCGCTTAATGAATGTTTTGCATTGCGAATAAGATACAGGAAGTAATTATGTTCATTAAGTAACGTTCTATTTTATTTCATTACATTCACTTTATGATTAGATTATTCATAAAATTGAACATATTCTTTAATATTATTATGTACAAATATTGGTGGCAAATAGTCTGGAATCATGATAAATAAATAAAACAAATACATAGTTGATAAAATAAAAAATATTCTTAAACTAAATCATTAAAACATTAAAAATATGCTGAAATGTGAAACTAAATTGACCACCTTATTAAAGGAGGGACCTCACGATGTGCACTGCCTAAGGCCAGAAATTACCTAAATCCGCCACTGGAACTGTGTACTTCACCACTGTATCTCGAGATTATTACAGCAAATTGAATTGCTACGTAAGATAATTCCAACTACAATCCTTTGCATCGCAGATTATGTATAATAAATCAAATTGGAACAATACAGCATTTTTATTTTGTTCCTGTCTTTTTTATTTTTTTACTGAAACAGTTATATCTCAAAAGAATACTTTCCATTTTATTCCCAATTACTCAGCTGCATTTTAAATACATGTATTACAGATAAATAAAATTAAACTACAATTCTTCCAATTATATTTCTATCCATCGTAGCGATGAATTGTCTAAAAGTTTTATCGCTGGTAGTTTGTACACATTTGTATATATTATTAGAAACAATTTTTATCAAAGCTAGGAAATAGGGTTCTCTCCTCAAAGTTATTATTATCGCTTTTTATTACACGAAAAAGGGCGAAAGTTACTTAATTCTTTCTTTTTTTTTATTTTTGTTCGTCTCTGTTCCTCTACTATTGCTGTTATAATGTCTCGAGTTACGTAGCAAAATTCCGTTTTGAAAGAAAGTTATACGTCGCTGAATCTGGAACTTCCCACTTTGCATAACGACCTGAAAGAACGCATTTACCATTCAGAAAGAAGCCGAACGTGAAAAAGCAGTTGGAGCAGCACGAAAGCAACCGTCATTCTTTGAATGTTAGAAAGAAACCCAAAACTAGATCTTTTTTTAGAGAAAAACATAAAACTAAAATGCTGAGTCGGTCAAATGGGTTTTCAGGAGTTATTGATTTCCCAACGAAGATTAGGAACTTTGTATATTCAAAATCAAATGCGGAAGGAAAAAAAAAATCGAATTTTGTATTTTCTAAACAATATGCCATCATAAATAATTGCAATGATTGTTTAAATTTAAATCCATCATTGTTAATATTTTTAAAAATTATTTTCAGAAAAATTAAAATTTTTAAAATCTATTTTTACATAAATTTCCACTTTCTGTTTAAGTTATTTTCATAAAATTATATATTTTTTATTTAAATTAATTTTTATAAATTAGTGTTTATAAAAGTATTAACACCACCATATACCACTGTATCTAGACACTGTGGATCTTATTTTGAAGAAATCGCTTATTCAAATTATTTATGAAAATAAATCTTACTTAAGTAGAATACAGGTTCTTGATAAAACATTATCTTATACATCGTACGATGAAGAAGAAAATAAAAAGTAAACCTCGCTGTGGTAAATTTAAAACCGCATTTGAAGACGATGTATGGTGAAGTCTGTATCTCAACTCCTACCTGCTCTACCTACGCCATTGATTACGAATAATAAATATTCTTACTATTCTGGTACTAATTTTTTTATGAAAATAGCATCATATATAATTATTTTCATTGATTACTAATGTAATATTTAAAAAAATTATACTTTTGTTATAGTATCGAAAATTAAGACACTCACAATTGTGTATTGCTTGTCCATCAAATTGATGCGTCATCTGTTAATCTTTTAAATGCTTTAATTTAGATTAAATGATGATTCAGATAAGCATCTGAAAAAAATTATTGAAATACAAGGATGGTATTAGTTGCTGCATTTTCCCTCTCCTTAAATTTCGCAAATTTATAAACTTTTCTGCCATTTATTATTAAAAAACAGAAGTAAAAACTGAATCAAATTCTTCTATTATCTAATCAATGATTTGTTGAGATATTTGGTAAGTTCTATTCGATCAGTAAATAACTTGCGATCAATAATATTTAATGAATTCGATCAATAAATGTTTCGGAAGCAAATGTTTGTATTAATTCACAAAACCATTCTTTTTTTTTTTCTTCCTTTTTTTTGTTTAATAGATTTGAAAACAACTGTAAGTAATAATTTGTAAACAATACTAGATTTAACATGAACTAATTTTCAGAATTATACTCATTAAAATGGTCATGCGAATTTCGAAATTCCATTTTTTTTTTCCACCAAGCGTGTCATTGGTGAAATATAAATTTACTTACCTTTTATCACGTTTTTTAGATTGTTGTTTTCGAAAATACACGTGACATTATTTGCCTGCGAAGTGGGTGGTCAGAATATTTCATTGACAGCGGACATCGACCTGAAAGTGATGACTTCGATTTGTGAAAGTGAATCTAAAATCAATAATTAGGATTCTTTCAAATACCAGAGAAATCAATAACAAATTATAAAAATAAAAATAAAAGTACCCCAAAATCTCAAAATCTTGAAATGTAATTCTACTGAAAATATTTAAATTCTGCTTGTTAGCGTGAAATGTTTTTCTTTCATCTTCAAGAGGCGACATAATGTTATTTTAAAGATGAGTATAATATCATTTCATCTTGATCTTTTTGTCATGCCAGCAATTTTGCAAATTTGTTTCATTTCACAAAATACGTTAAAGAATATTATTGTTTTTTTTATGTTGTATTGATTAATGTAATCAATACATCTATAAATCATCAAATAAAAGTAATTTAGAATAATATTCAGACTGTAGAATAGAATAACAAGATTTTTAAAAAATAATGTTCTTGTTCTGATAAATCTAAGCAATATGACATCAAACAAATAAAAAAATTAGTAAATAAGATAACCATCAATGCAAATTAAATGTATAAAAAATTAAAGTGGGATCTATGATTGCAAATTTTAAGTTATCATGCGAGAACATTATTATTTTAAGTCATTATTTGTCTTAATTAATTTAAGCCATTAACCAGTTTAAACCGGCTTAAAACAATCATGAAACTTCACTATCGGTTTCTATACCTCTCTCTCTCTCTCTCTCTCTATATATATATATATATATATATATATATATATATAATTTTTTTAAACTTTCATTTTGAATTTTTCTAGCAGGCAAACAAAGTTTTGGAGCTTGACCGATTTTGAGATGAAATAACAGCTCTGATGTCACAGTTCTACGTAAACCTTTCAAAAACGCATCTGCTGTCGAAGAAGCATACGTAATAATAAAGCTATACTGGTAAAAGCAGATCAATTAAAAACGCATCTGCTTTCAAAGAAGCATACATAATAATAATGCAATACTGGTAAAAGCAGATAAATTAAAAACGCATCTGCTTTCAAAGAAGCATACATAATAATAATGCAATACTGGTAAAAGCAGGTAAAAAATATATGCGATTATATATGCGATGATGATGAAAATTGCCATTTATGCTTTATTCACTGCCTACGCTATTTCGAGCTTCAAAATCCCCTCACCAAAATAACATCATGCTCTAACATGATAAAAATTATAAACCATGCTAAACATTTATAACTGACTTGCGAGATTTAATTCAAATTTCAAATTTGAAATTTTATAAAAATGCCCAGTTGACAAAATTTAATTGAAAATTAATTTTTTTTCTATGAATTCAAGTTTTTAATTAATTTTGAGTAAATAAGAAATTAACTTTTTTTAGTCATTTTGATAATTTAAGAAATTAAACATATTATAAAAAGATTAATTTTATAGAATCTAATTTTAACTTTACATACAATAAAATAATAAAGTTTACATGCAAACGACAATAATTATAGAAGTCATAATTAAACATTTTTTTTCTGCGTGAAAGAGTAGTAAAATGTCCAAAACATTTAAAAACTTTTAAGCACAAAAATCTATTCAGATAGACTCGGATAGATAAGCAATTGTGAAAAGTTAAACTTTATCAGTAAGATTAAATGGAGTAGAATCACATCAGCAGTTCCATAGTTAAATAATTACAGCAATTACATAATTAAAAATATGAACCGCCATTGTTCATAGTTGATGCTTTAGTATTTTATTTTAAAAGCTGCGGTTCATGAAGAGAATCTTAAATATATTATTAAGTGAATAAAATAATAAAGATTAAGAAAAATATATATTCAGTATAATTAAATTTTACGTTGTATTGTATCAATTGTAAATTTTTTTTTCTTCTTTGCCAAATAAGGCTTGGTTTCTATATTGAATTTCAAAATAATATTCCGTAGTATATTATGTTAAATTATAACGAAAGACTATATGACAGAAATATTTTTAACCAATCAATTCTGGAAGTTAAAGTTTTATGATTTCAGTGCATAGTATCGTCTGCAATATTTATCGTTCACATGTAATTCTCAGATAATAAATATTTTTTTTCTCACTGTCGCACTTGCTAAAAAATTGCTCATCTTTGAAACTGATCCTGATATACCGCTGCCGTTAATTTTTTTCAGAGGTTTAATAACCTCTTAATGACCGATGCAGCAGCCGAAATTTTTTCGGCGGAAGAGATACCAGCCGAGGAAGATCTCACATTACCTCATCAATGGAGGCGTCTCATCCTGCCTGATTTGAGTGTTTCAGGTAATTGAGAAAACGAAAGATTATATGGCAGACAATAATTTCGGAAAGCCATGATGTGTGGCAAATGACATAGAAAAAAAAGGGGGAGAAAAAAGAAAGGAAGTAATAGAAGAATAGTTGCGCAACTACTTGTTCTACGTCAAAACCTTAAATCTTTTGTAACCCTTTTACCAGGAGGATTTTATAAATTCAGACTAGCCGGCGCGTGCGCCCACGCTTCTGAGCTGTCACACTTCCTGATGACACTTGCTGTTCCGATGCGGTTAAGTGTTTCGGTAATTTATTTTCAGTTACTCGGCAACGCCTTGAGTGTCACAGAATTTATCAGCTTAGAAAACAGTTGCTAGGTGGTTGTTTCGCTGCATCTGCAACAATTAGACATTTTCAAGGATAGGGGAAATGAAAAAAAAAAGTGTTGATTATAAGAATTATCTACAAGGGTTAGTTTCGATGACCGGACTAATCACACCTAGACACTTTAACTTTCATTCCGTCCCTAAGGGAGCCCAAAATGTCATCCCTTTCAAATTTTCCTTTCCACTCCGTTAAGGAATAAGTTGCAGTCGAATCTATATCTTAATTGCTTACTTCATTATGAAGAATATTCATTAAATGGAAATTTGATAGTTAAATTATAAAAACGATAAAAAAAGACTGAAACTGACCAATCGAAGTTATTGATACAAATGCGCATCATATACGGTGAAATATTTGTAAATTCAGCATTGTACAAATTTAATATACAAAATACACCTCTATATATAATTAAGATGAATATGCGAGGGAGAAGGGGTTGGAGGTTGGTGTTCTACAAGCCAGAACGTTCGATGTAGAGTGCCTAACTTGATACATATATATATATTTTGGAGGATGGCAATGAGCATCTCGTATCGAATTTTTAAATTTGAATTAATTAAAAACGAAGCGAAATTTTGGAGTTTTTCGAGATAATATTCAAAATATCGCAGCAAAAAAATGGTTTTTATCTCATCCTAAACTTCAAAGAATAATATTTTCAACAATATTAATTTTTTGCTGCATCACTTTTTTTTTCAATTTTTAATTGATTTTCAAAAAATATTTTAGGCGTATTTTTCAACTATACATTTAATAGTAATAATACATTTAAAGTGAAATTCAGATCATTTTCATTTTTACTACTAATATTTCATTCTGACTTTTTTACCATTATTAATATTCAAAATATGAAGATTCGACTTATTTTCCATGTTGAGAACGTCGCAATAATTGTTAAGAATTTTTGAATATTGTGATAATTGCAGGTATAGTTTAATTTCTGAAGAAAGCAATGATGAATACTTTTTAAAATTTGTACAGTTTTAAGCACTTTTAGAGTTTATTGCTTCACTTTCTTATTGTAGTTCGCTGAATATTTTTTTAATTAAATCATATATTTTTATTCATCGTGTGTGTGCGCGTGCGTGGGTGTATGTGTTTGAGTGAGTGAGTGAAACATACATATTTGAGCAATTTCGTGACCGAAGAGAGAGAAGACACTTTGAATTTTTAAACTTCGCTTTTATTCCATCCCGGGAGTCTTAATTTATGTACAATCAAACAGCGACGAGGTACGTCAATCTACATCACAATACAAGAGCAAAGAGAGAGAAAAAAAAAGACAGAAATATTTTTCCAATGATTTTATACTATGGGATTCTGATAGGGATTTCTTTACACGTGTCGATTTAGGTAAGTTGAAAATAGGTATCTTTTATAAGAATTTGTTTAGGTTGACAGATTTTTATCCCTTCACTCGGGGTGAGGAAACTTGTCGATCGCAGCAATTTTAGAACTGGTGTAGCATTAATTAAATAAAAAATGGGAAATTGGATCAGGAAATAAAAGAACATTTTACATTTAAGTTAATATGGATTAAATTAAGATAGGAACTAGGAAATAATTAGGATTTAATTTAGATTTAGAGCTATCATTACACACCGCACACACACACACACACATATATAGCATGTTACGGATTAAATGATGCTTAATAATTTTCTTTTTCAAATGATGATCGTCGATATTTTCATAGTTCTGCGTTTTTCATGTACTGATTTTTTAAAAATTTTTTATTTATTATTTCACTGTGATAATTTTCTATCCCAGACATCAATTTCTTTAAATCTTTTATTCTCTAAATGCCAATTATAATTCAAAACCAGCTTAATTAAAATACACCACTTCTCCAACTATTGGCATCATTAACGAACACCCATACCTTCAGAGTTTTTTTTATAAATTTCGAAATAAATTGCGAAAGCTACAAATTTTTTTGAAATAGCTATAAGAAGTGAAGGACTATTAATTAAAATAAGATTATTTGATGATGGAAAAAATTTATATCTTAGAACTAAGAAATATTAATTAAAATAAATAAATAATTCAACTTAATTCGGTTTGAATGCTATGTGATTTCCATGATAAAATTGGATTCGATGGGAATCGATGGGAAAACAGGGCGCCATCTAGTTGTGATTCTGCTATGACAGTCTGATCACGTCAAAGGGAGCGAAAAAATGAACTCTAGGACGGATGAAAATACATCTTACTCCCTTCTGGTTTACTTACTGTATTGATCGTGAATGAATCGCCTTGGAAGTCTTCTTCACTGGATATTACAGAGACTACTTACTGTTCTAAAAGTTGCTTTTCAGCTGCTCACATAATTGATGACGTCCTATCTGTTTTATTACCCTGGCTTATTTAGTTATTACAATATTTATAAATACTAAGAGTCTACTGGAATAATATTGTGTATAAATATATATCCGTCAGTAATGAATAAATATAAATAAATAAATAAAAGTATACACTTCTCACAAATTATTAAAATAAAAAGTTAACTTAAAATAAACCATAATATGTTGATTCAATTAAAAAAACATTGAAATGTTAAACTGCTGAGCTGATGTGTTTAGTAAAGAATGGACCTCTTAATATACTTACTTAGGACTATAAGGTGTCTAAAGTCACCACTGTTTCCCATAATGCTATAAAAATTATTATAATGCATTTTTTTTTCTAAAAGAAAGTATTCTACATGGCTTTTTTCCCCAAAACATTTTTTTTTTATTTTAACATTTTTTATTATATTTTATTTAAAAATATGCGTCTAATATATTTAACCTTAAATGTGTTTTTTTTTTAAATTTATGTTTCACATCAATGTTTGCATTGATTGATATAACTGCTGCAAACCCTTTCGGTCTAGGTTTTTCAATAGAAAATTTTTATAAAATGTATCAGTGACAACAATACTATTTTCGGATTCTTGATTGGTCTTTATTATTTTATGTTCTAACACAAGGTTGTCCTCCTCTTTTCCCTTCGCAATTCTATTTCCTTTCGATATATTTTTTAGCGACTAAATGGGCATTAATTAAAGAATTGAAACTTATTCAGCAAATTCTAACGAAATGTTTTAAATCAAGATTTTTTTTTTTTTTCTTTTTTGCACTATTTTCTTCAACAAATTTTGAAGACTGTCAAAGAAATTGGCGCCCATAGTTTATTGCCAAATAATATTGTGCGCCAAATATTTCTACTCGGTGATGAATGTACCTTTAATAGTAACGCTGTGGATTAATTAATTAGATGTACGGATAAGGAAGGCTGATAATGACAGAAAAAATGAAACTTAAGGGATAAAAATGAAAAAAGAAATCGCTGCAAAAGATTTCACAGCACAATGTTCATGTTAAAAGCGGAAGTTATTCTAGTCCGAAACAGTGAAAGAAGTGTATCAGGAACTCAAAGGAATAAAATATTAAATACTTTTTATGAAAGCAGAACATATGGAACGGACATACTCGCCCGATGCATGCATTAATAAAAATATCGAGGAAGCTTTATGCACTTTAGACATGAAATTATATTTTTATTTAATTGAACTAATTTTGAAAATTCAACTTCGTGGAGCAGCTCAGAACCGCATTGAAATTATTTTCTGTTTGAATAACTGGTTATCATGATTGTATTATCTTATCTTTGATCAAATTTTGCCCAGAATTATGCGAAATGATACTATGATATTATTTTTAAAATGGAATAAAATGTAAAACAGGTGATTTTACCTCTTGTTCCCTCTTAATCAGTTTTTTTTTTTTTTTTAGTGTGAAAAAAGAAATTGGAGTGGCTGCTTTACTCAATTTCACATGAATGCTTAATTCATAATTTAAATAACTTTTTCTAACAAGTATTGTAAACTCTTCAGTTATAAATTTTTAAATTCATGAAACTTTCTAAATGAAATATAAGTTTTGCATTATTGTAACTTCAATTTTTTATACGTTTCTAAGATATATAGAT